>JAQFZX010000075.1:0-106407 GCA_034682405.1 Hydroisotoma schaefferi
AAAGTCATAAAAATCGTTTGCCAATTTAAGGTTTCTTGTTTTGCCAAAACGAGATTTGCCAAACTGAGGGTGAATCAGAAATTTCATAGAAAAGCAAATAAACTTCATCTTTGTAGAGAGAGAAGTGAGAGAGACGGTTGAGCGGAGGGCGTCTTTCTGCTGGAGATGGCAACTGTAATTTCGAAATTGCATTAAGAACAGTCCAATAAGATTGCAATCAAAATAATCCAACTTCCAAAGGAAGTTGTGAGTTACTGCTGCGATTCCTGATTCTGAGATAATACCTGAATGAACTTAGCGGAAAATACGGAAATCAGTTGTAGCATTAGTACTAGGGTGGTAGAAATGGAGAATGTCCCTGTATGGTTATTTCCTTCCTCTATAATTCACACTTGCTTAGCTGTAGGTACGTAGTAATGTCAATTGAATTCCATCCTCTACAGTTGGAAAGGTAATATTTGGGTAGTAAGGCTAAAGCTATTAATAAACATGTATGAATTTTGTCGCAATTGAATTCCCCATGCTAAAACCACACCTTCTTAACCATAAGAGTAAAGTTGGAAGCCAGATTGGAGAAAGTACAGAAGAGAGGAAACAAATTTAATTACTTATTTCCGTCGTAATCTTCCTTCCCTATGAATTATACATGGCTAGAGTATCTCCTTGATGAGATACTCATTTGCAGCTAATCATATTATCACCGCTTAAAGGATGCAAGTTTTCTCTACTCTTCTTGCCTATTTTATTCATTGTAACCGCGTGAGATGGATGGATTTTACAACCTCAAACCGACTATAGCCTCTTGGTTGTTCGTTTGAGGAGTTTGTCTTTAATTAGTTAGGAAAATCCTTAGTCTTTCATCTCTGTGATGTTATCAGTAAGCATCAAAATCTAAGTTAGAGTTGTCCATGATACATGGCTGCTAGGTAATTGAATTATCCAGTAGTGGGGCAGAATTCTGATGTCGTTTGAAATTAATCCAGTTGTTGACTCTACGAAATTCAGGTCGAGCTTCCTTTCCTCCCTAGAAACTTAGATATCTACTAACTGAGTATATGCGTGTGCAATGAGTTGGACAGCTTAAGCAAACCATGTAATTTCTTGATGAGATCAGCTTTAATAACTAAAGCATTAAACGTGAAAGGAATGAATGGGATGAATTTTAAAGCTTGAATGGCTTTTTTTGAAGGTTATGTACTTAAAAAAATAAGAAGTAAAACAAGGAAATACAAAGTCTTTGTGAAATATTTTTTCGAAAGAAATCATTCTTTCTTATCAATTTTCGCAAACTTTTAATGCACCCATTCAGGCTTTAAAATTCATCCGTTATGAAATTAAGTTAAATGTGTAGGGCAGCAGGAAAACGAAAGTATACATTTTTATTTTACGCATTAAAAAACCTTTTATTACTATTTTAGTTTGAAACAATAAATTCGCCGTATTGCCACCCCTAAATATTAATTCGAGACTATTGATATGCAAGCAATTAATTCCTGAAATCCGGGATGTTGAAAGAATCGGTTAAATATTTCTGTAATGTAAAGTCTAAATGTGGACGGTCCGCTGAGTCTAAAATTC
The DNA here is from genome assembly GCA_034682405.1 of Hydroisotoma schaefferi. Classification (NCBI taxonomy): domain Eukaryota; kingdom Metazoa; phylum Arthropoda; class Collembola; order Entomobryomorpha; family Isotomidae; genus Hydroisotoma; species Hydroisotoma schaefferi. The sequence continues at coordinate 1,579 of JAQFZX010000075.1, forward strand.
AGAAGTATATTCTAAAATGTTTATAAAGAAGCTAAATATTTATTTATGGATCTAAACCCACTGGAATAAAAATTTCAGTAAAACTGTACCCTTCTTTAAATACATTTAATACGGTATATCCCTCATGTGCATACACATACCTATATTTTGATACTTTTCTCATTGTTTTGCCTGTCCTCAATGGTATTAGATCTTCCTTGACACTTGAAGGGAAATGATTCACTTTCAGACGGCTGCATGTAAAGTATGTTCCGTTCCCTCATGCTTCTATTCTAAATGCAACTGAACCGAAAGTTGAGTTATGTTTATATAACTGACTCTCAAAAGTCTGGCAGAGTTTCAGCTTGTGGTTCTTTATATCTGATCAACTTTGAGAGCAGTTAGTGGGTATATATTAGTAAACTAACTACTGCTTTCACCATTGAGGTATTCAGCTACTAGCTTAGCTTCACATCAGAATATAACTTAAAAACGACCATATGTCTTGAAACAAGAATATTATACTGTGCTTTATTTCACTTATCAGTTTGGGTGTAGAATCCAGCGATTTTTTCATTTGGGACAGTAAGTCTCTTCTAAACTAAGTTGATTTTAGCGAAGTTAGAATTTGTCTAGTTGATACTAAACTAAACCCATATTAGCTTTTTGAGCAAATTTATTTCATCGTAGACAAAAATTATACTTGCAAGCCAGCATTACAACTCATTAGAACTCATGGATGAAATAAATGGGGTTTGGAAGATAAGAGCGGCATAACTTCCATTTTACGAGTACATTCCGTCACATCTCTTGGCATAATGTGACACTGAAAGGGAGCGAATTGGCACAACATGAAAGCATGGGTAAGCTGTAAGGTACCTTTAATATATCGTTCTTGGATGAAGTCCAAAATTACTTCTATAGCTGAAGGCTACCTAGATTTAAAAAACCATCCTATTCTGTAGCTTCATTAAGGCTGTAGACTCTTAGTTCTAGAATTCTTGAAGTCGGATAAAACTAAAAACAAATTTCTTTATAGACTAATAAACGTGCGTCCAATATAGAATAAACTTCCTTAAACGATGGAAAAAGCGTAAAAAACATGATCGATGAAAATTATATCACTAATACAAACATGTATGGTTTAGCGTAGAGGAATGTTCTGCCTTACTTTTAACTAAGTAATTTATCCATCCATCCATTCTTCTGTGTAAGCATGTTTACAAGGAACTTTTTTAATTTTGAATAAGATCTGGCCCCCGTCATAAAAGCGTTTCCTAAAATGCCTCATTTGCTCACCACTTTCCTCATTTATCACTAAAAGTTTGGCTTCTACCAACCAAGATACAGGGCTTTCTCCAATGTCACTAACTCATATTTCCTACCGCACGTAAACACTATCTGCTCTAGAAGGCTCATCAAGATATGAACGGTAAGTAAAAGAAGCTTAAAAAATGATAGTGCCATGAATTTAGCATGGATGAAATTAGAGTAAGGTTTTGAGAGTAAAATACTGAACAAATACCTAACTTTTCCACTCTCTCTCTCTCTCACTCTCCCTCACTACTGTCTTACAGGTCTGCTTAAGTTAAGATATCCAAAATCATGAATGAAGTAGGAAGGCAACCTCCTCCGTTAATGAAAGTCTTCGTGGGGAATGTAATTTATGTTGGTATTAATATCAAACCGCAGCTGAGTTCTGAGCCGCTTCTCCAGCTAAAAGAGTATGCGGTTGAAGCAGGCTCAAGGCAGACAGGCAGAGTACAGGAATATCCAGCTCAGTGGTTCAGTAGTACAAGCTCTAGGAGCTGCAAATAGTACCGTAGGAGAATTAATTTTGGTAAAAAGGATCAAATTTATGAGGAAATATAGCCATAAGTTGAGTAATATTACTTACTTTATTCCAGACTTAGGAGCCAACCGACAGTACAGCCCCGAGATCTTAGCTGCACTTCAGAGTGTACAATTTATTGCACAGCATATCAAGGATGCAGACAAAGATAATGAGGTAAGCAACCTAATGAGCTTGACTTGTAAGTCGACTCAAGTCACGCCAAATTGCCCACCTTCCCCCGTCGTAGTAACAAGTTTTCCCATTTAACAAATAATGAGTCCCACTACACTGAAGCAAACCAACCACCAACGACCAACGCTTTCAAATCCATTGAATCGAAACGTTAATCCTGCCACTTGGCCTTGGGTCCTGATGCTGCGAATATCCTTGATGGATGAAAGTCTAGAGGGATTTCTTTCAGGAAAAAACCCCAACCCATCCAGTGGATTTAGGATGGAAAAGCTTACATTCGTCTTTTGAATTCATTTGCTGTCGCATTCGCATATATTCCTTATACTATGGTGTAGATGCTTCTTAAGTAAATATTCAAACGTACAAGTAAGGATTCGATTGAATGTCCCAATGATCATAAAAAAAACTTCCTTGTTGGGCTGATGTAAAATATGCATAAAAGAAAGGGGAAGTTCTGTTTAGGCTCTGAAGTAGCTAATCTTCATTGACTGTACAAACAAGGGTGGCAAAGGAAACAGAGTTTTCCGTGGAAGTGATTTGTGTTCATCTTGGTGAGAAAGAAAACTCATTATTTTTACACTTTTTATGTTTAAGCCAGTTGAAGTTTATCATTGGAATGGTTTGTTTTCTCCTGCACAAGGAAAAAAGCTATTTTACCTTAAAAAATCTTTGATTTTGGTATCACTTGTGGTTGTATGTAAGAAGTTAGGTCAACTTCAACTGCATGATTTAGAATGATCTGATTTTGCCTGAGCTAAGTGGAAAGTTGGAAACATCCTGTAGTTGAGGTGGACCAAAAAGCTACTTAGTAATGTATGGGAAATGGGATGCGTGGGATACTTTATTGCTAAGGTATGTAGGTTTTTATGAAATCGATCTACAATCAAAGATTTATAGAATAAGGTTGCTGGCTTGCTATCTAGCAATTCACTCCTAAGCACTATTCAGTGAGTCCAGGCTTACAAAAGATTGTCCACTGACTAAAGTACTAGTAGTACCTAAATTTATTGCTGACACTTTAAATGGAATCCTGAGGGCGCAATCCTTCATGGCTGTTGGGGACACAAATACGTTGTGGTTGATGGTCTAGGACTTCATCCTAAATCCACGTGCGTTTAATAAGTGAAACGATGATTTATTTTCGCTAGGAAAAGAGGTGGGCTTATAACGTCATAACTAAATACGAGGTTATTCATAGATAGCATAGGTTTCTAAAGTACGTACAGCTACTGTAATATGAAGCTGGTATATTGGCGAGGATTATATGCAATGCTCAAAAACAGGAGTTGAACTAACAGTCCTAAAGTTAAATGTAGTTACTCCAGAGAAACCAGGAATAATGACTGTTTAGTATTTTATAAGAATGTCCAAAGTGGTCTTGTAGTAGAGCTATGTAGGTAATCGCTAGTAGTAGATACGTTTTCAACACAATGAATACTGGATAGGAGTCTAAAGCAAGCTAATTACTTGGGCTTAAGTTGCTTGTACGTAATGAGAGTTGTTAATTCACTCAAGATAAATTGGGACGTTGGCAGAGGTCCTTAAGGGGGTGATGGATGAAAGAACGAGACGAAGTATGAGATTAATTTGAGAAACTAAGAAGCTTACAAACAATGGAGCCCCCTTGTGCGAATTTCAGTTAATTTTGTTCAGCCTTCTATTCGTCATGGGATCAAACGCCCAGTAATTTAATGTGCCAAAAAGAGTTGAGGGACTAGAAGACATACAGAGTCAACAGTGACAAGGCCGGATATTATTATAGAGAAAACCGTCTTATGAAATCATTAATACGCTATTTGTTTTCTCTTTTAAGGTTGTAGAGGATTGGAAGTATGTCGCAATGGTGTTGGACCGCTTGTTTTTGTGGATTTTTACGATGGCTTGTATTCTCGGAACTTGCGGTATTATTTTTCAAGCCCCCAGTCTTTATGATACGAGAACGCCAATCGATCAGGAGCTGTCAGAAATTTATACGGCCAGATCGAAAACAGGAAAAGCGGGCTAGTTTTGAAGTTTACTTCCAATGTTTTAGTTCTTAAGTTGTCAAAGTGTACTCACCAATTCAGCAGAACGGATGAGGATGGAATTGGGATATTGCATTTTGTTTCTATCTTAAGTTAGAATTCCTGAGTTTTGCTTCATAATTTATTCAGATAGAAAAGTAGATCCGATAGTCATAAGCAAATACATTATGTACTACAAGCTCAGCGTATATGATTGCTTATTTAAATATCCGAAAGTGGAATTTATTCGCTCAAACTGATTTCCATTTTTAAGTTAGTACTTTCTTTACGCTAGGAAAAGTTTTGTATTTACGATTGGTATTTTAATACTTATTAAAAGCTAAAGGCTAAAATCCAGTCCTAAATAAATATTTTTCCTCATGTCATCATCGCTTTAATTAATGAAGCGTGTCTTTAAAGTCAAAAGTTAGTTGTTATGCATGCATAATGCTTCCTAATGAATGCTCTTGTTGACCATACCAAGAAATGGTGGTTGAGATTTCATAATTGCTGTAAAGCTGTGTGATTTTTAAAAGCAATTCCTTGATAATAAGCCGCTGTTATTTATTATAATAAAATATTAATTGTTTCAACGTTTCTTGTATTCTTTATTAAAACATGCAATGCACTACTGTGAACCTAACAGTTATAGTTTACTTCTGACTGAAATTAGTGGAGCATCCTAAGTAAGACACATTAGCATTACAAAAATTAAGATAACAGAGCCTCCAAGGGGCAGTGCATTTAAGCATCCACCTTACTTTCACTGACTAGCCATTCTAGACTGGGAATACATACTTACATTTTGCAACATGACAACCGTCTGTCATAACTTAAATTCAGCATGCTTTCTCTGAATTACGCTATACATTGATTTGTCCATTTTCACCCGGCACAGCATCTGCTTCCTTCCAATGACTGTCGGTGATTGAGATTCTAGTTTATAGCACTGTTAAACTACACCACTGCTATAACTACAGGATACTACAACCCATAGCGTTTATTTAAGCAATAGAAACAGGGAGAAAGCTTGTCATCAAATAATTTCGAAAGATCACACAGTCATGACAGTGCAGATGCCGGGGACTATCAGAGGGAACAAACCGAAAGGGGAAAATTGATGCGTCGTTTGATTAAGTTGGACCTGGAACCCGAGTCTTATCAGCAGTTTCCATGAATCCGTCGAGACACCGACAAATGATTTGAGTAGAAGTAGAAATTAGAGTTTTCCATCCTCAGCCCTTTGGTCTTTTCCCACAGTCAGTGGCAATAAACTACCCATTCATAGAACTATAATATAGAATCCGATGAATTAGCTATAGTATCCACTGAAGAGGCAATCTAAGGTAGCTAAAAAAAGCTGTCCTAAATTCCATAGTAGTCGGATCGGATGATAGACTTGCTGAACACAATCTCGTCCATATATATTTTTTATAACTAGGCATTGGAGACGATAATAAGTTTCATCGGAGTACAGACAAGCTGACCTCGCCCTGTACTTACGGACGATAAAATAAACTTCAGTGAAAAATGATCTCATTAGTAATTATTGTCAGTGCAGCGTTAGTTGTGTATGACATTAACTTCAACGTTCATTAGGACGAACGAAAAAAGGGATAACGATGCATGATGAAATAAAAGCCCAAATTGAAGAGATCAAATCGGTTTAAGTTATTTTACTAGCATTTTGATACAACGTGATTGAGCAGATGGTCATGGACATTCACAGGATTCCGAAGAATTAGTGAGGCTGTCATACAATATCCTTTTATGAACTTTCTTTCAAGTAATTTAAGAAGATACGCCAAAAACTACACAGAGTCTTTAAGGTAAAGTATATATTATACGTACAAGTTGCACATAACTAAGAACTTATCTTATTTTAGTACATTTAGTTACACGCATGTAATAATTAGTACAGAAGGGTTAGTGATAATATGCAAGCATCAACAGAAATGAAGAGAGTAAGTTCTCTTTCGGAAGTTCAATCCACATTACCAACCACATCATCATCCCTAGTCCACTTAAAGTTAATGGAATCTCTTGACAACAAATGGAGGCCTCTTGCTGTCGGTAGTACTCATGTATTTAGATAGTAGTTGTCCTTTTCAATTACCAGAAACCACTTCTAGGAGCACTAGGGTGTGTACAGTAGTCATTTTCCCACTTCCTTAACCGTGTCTTGTATACAAAACAGTGAACCTGAGTGTACAGTGACCACTATAAAAGCGGTTAAACCCTAAAGCAAGCAAGGGGATAGAACTCGGATGCATGAAAAATTAAACTTATTATTTATCACGTATCTTCTACTTTATTAACGTGAATGCGAGTGGGTACAACTATATAAAATTAATAGTTCGTATTGATGAAAGTGTTCAACATAGTGTGGTAATCTATCCTTATGATGTGTGTAGTTTATTAACAGTTTCAACTTACAACATTATAACACTTTGTTCTGTTTGATTTACAACAAAATGTTCATCCTAGGTACAAATGTCACATTTATTTGACACATGTGGGGTTTAAGCCACACTGAGAAGTATTATTTTTACCTGTATCCAAATACTTAGAATAGTCAAGTATTATAATAAACTATTATTTATTAGTATTAATAGCTTACAACTATATTGTACTTAATGAAATAATTTAAACCGCGCACGAAGTCTACATTAACTATTTTTCAACGCAGAGAACCTTATTTTACTTTGGAGTATGAGAAATAAAATCTGGTAATTAAAACATACAAGAGTTTCTACTTCTATTCTGGTTTTCTAACACAAAGCTTTGAAAAGCAAAAACTCCTTAGATTTTATCCATAAAAAGTTCGCTTTATGGTACAGATTAACAGCATATAACATCTCTCTACCGATTTGTATTTTTCCATAAGAATACAATCTACAAGCTCTTAATATTATTATTCAGTCAAATCACAACGTCATCAACAGCTCCTTCTCTAACATTCGATTCAAATTGATTATAATTAATTTTCTTCTACAAAGAAATATTTGAAAAAATCTAGATTGTCCTATTTAGGCTTGGCTTTTTCATTGACTTTTAATTTTAAGATTAATAAGATGAACAATCAATATAGCCCTGAAAGGGGCTAAAAACATTGGCAGGTGAAAACTCACTGTGGAATTTTATTTGTTACCACTCTACCATCTACTAAAGAAATGTAAAATTACAAAAATACTAAAACCTTTTCTCAGCTTTCGGTGGATACCAATCTCTTCCATTTCCATCTAGTGATTTAGCGATTGTCATTTACTTATTTTGTAATATAGTATTTGTTTAATGTATAGAGAACTAAATCTCAGATTATAATTTACTACTAACTACTAACTTGATAGGTTTTATATGTATATGAATTCAAAAACTCGTTTGCTTTATAAAGCAACGGAGAAGCTGAGCCAAGATACATTTTTAAAAGCTTAATATGTCAATCCTTCGGAAAATATAACTTACGCGATGGCATATTAATTTCAGTTGGATTTTGAGTTCATAAGTCAAAACCATAATTAATTAGGTAACCCTCCATATTTTACGCAAGTAAGATAAGGTACATCTGCATAAAGCAACAGCACGATGAGCTAAATGGATCAATAATACCAAGCAAAATCGAAATAGTCCATCAGGGACCCATATTACTTCCAGTGGCAGGGAAGGATGTATGTACTAATCGAGAAGTTGATAGTATGAAGCAGATTGATGGAGTGGGTTCTTTCTCCAGCAAACAAAAGCACAGAGTACATAGTTCAGTGCAAAGCTGCCAAGTACTTGGGATGAAAATCTCTAGGGAAAGTTGAAATGCTCCCATCGCTTCGTCGTAGACATAAAAACCTTAAATAATGATGGGGTGGTCTGCTCTATTAATATTTTGTCGAATGTTTTAAATCATAAATGTTCATGCATAATCGACCGACTGCGGTCGTGCAGATTTACACCATTTTTTATCATTAAAAAGTAGAAAATTCTTGATTTCTCTCAAATGGATTCTTAAGTCTCCAATTACAATGGAAATAACATGCACAAACTACAGAAATGCCGACTGCCAGTGCCAATAGTTAATCTCAGTCAAAATATTTTTACAGCTTTCTCAATCTCTTATTATTTATCATTTTAAAAGTAACTAAAGATGTTAGTCTACAACTTTGAAGAACTAAACTTTCATATACTGAACACATAGTTTATGTAGTGCCTAAAAATCTAAAGCTCTTTTTTGTCAAAACTAATTAAACAATCTTGTATTTTGGTGGTTGTGTGAATATTAGGTCCAGTATTTGTGAAACCCTCTGATTCACGTAAACCGAACCGATCCAGGAAGTAAAACTGAGCAGCAATAAAGCATTAAATCATTTTACTTACTACATTGTGTTTAGTGCCTCAGTCTTTCTTAAAACTACAGTAGACCTATTACAAAGTAATTAATTTTTTACTCAATGAAACCCGCTTTCATTATTACGTATCACTAAGTTATCTCTAGTAGTTGTGTCAACGCTGCTGGTAGACAGACATAGTATAAAACTTGATTGATTGTTATTACTGTTATTAAGTTTGAGATTTGTTGTGTTTACAACCCGTTTACTTCTGCATATTCAACGCAAGTGTAGTTTCCAGTCACTCCATACATGCTAAGAATAAAACATCTTACCAATACGAAAGGGATAGGGTCTTTCATTAACGGTCATTCACTGCTTAGTTGCTTGATAGCGATATTAGATATGACTTTGTCTATAGCTTCTGAGTAGTCGTAGAGAGCTGGAGCTTCTAACAATATCCATATAGTTCCTACAAAAAAGGCTGTGTTGAATAACATTAGAAATATTCTGTCTAAAACCATTGCTACGAATCCCCAATCTTGATCTTCCTGAAAGTGAAAATCAAAATTCAATTATTACATTTATATATTTACTTTCAACAAGGTTCGTTGACATAGATTGGACATGTGTGAATTGAAACGTAACATTCTATAAATATAATACTAAAACAGATGCATTTACTTTGCATTCGTGATTCCAATAACTAAATATTGACGAGTCTGTGACATGAACTCACGGGGCGGGGACGGGAAATCACAGAAACACAATTATCATGTAGAAGGCGCGTCTTAAGGGACAAGATTTAGGGTACTACTAGGGCCACTCACTTTTCTAGCTTCCCTCTGCATTGGTTTATGATAATTTTGCTACTACTCCTACTGACTTACTTCTGATGCATGAAAATTCTGGAATGAAATAAACGTTTGCTTAAAACATCATCATTGTTTAGTTGTATTAGAGTAACTAGACCTCAAGCAAAGCCCCTAGGTCTTCGTTAAAATTAAATTCGTATTTTTCCAGTAAACTCCGAGGTATTTAATTGAAGAATAATTTATTTACTGTCCTCCAGCGAACCCATGAGGTATTCACAGAGTTACAAAGCTATTTACAGTCTGTTGGAGAACTCGTAGGATATGCAATAGAAACTATACTGGAGCTTTATTAAATAAATTTGTACATGCGGTTGCCTCTACCCCTTCTCAAGTTTCAAAATATAGCACATACGTCACCCGTGAGAAGTTTACCCCCCACTCACCTTCCCAAGTTTCAACGTATAGCAGAAGCTTCCCCGCGTACAGTTCTCCCTCACCTTCTTCCTTCCCAAGTTTCAAGATATACACGCATATCAATGGGTTTAGGCAAACATTTAAACATACGTGAGACCTCCCTAAGTTTTAATATATAGAAGAAGCATACGTTCCCCTTCAAGATGTATCAGGATGCACATAGTTTCAACATATATATAGCATATAATTGAAGCACATAAATATGCTGTACATAAGTTGTGCCACATATACTTAGTTTTAAGTGTATCTAATTTCGCATAAAGTATCTACTATACCATAAAATGTAATGCTATGTTTTCCTTATAGGTTAAATTTTTGTATGTGTTTCCTATGGCCACAATGGTTTTTAGAAATTTCTGCAGTGATTTTTCAGTAAGTTTCATTTTTAGTCTATTCTAGGGCTATAGGGATTGCGGTGTCCGTTTGTCCGGGGGCACGATAACTCTCGAACACGAAATGCCACCGACTCCAAATTTGTCACCGAGTAATCTGGCATGTATTTAGGAGTTAAGTTCGAAAAAGAACCAAATCGATCAACCCAACGACCCGTGGGGGTCATAAAAGGCGGCATCGGGTATTCGGGTATTTAAATAGCTTGAAATATATTTTTCTACGTTTCCTCCAAAATCACAAAAATATGAATAGTTTGACCCAAATCGACAGTTTGAAGATCCGTGGGGGTCATAAAACCCCACCGGGTAATGAAACAGGGGGTAGAAGAGGAATAAAGGAATAAAATAACTTCCGAAAGTTAGCCAATGGTCTAAAGACAAAAGTTGGCGAGCGGAAAAAATTAAACAATTTTTACAGAAAGGTTTAGAGGTCCCGGAAGATGGGGGTATGTGGTGGGACCAGTACATCACTTCCGAAACATTGCCAATGCATTGACCATTGCAATGGTCTAATGGTGGGCGAATGTAAAAAATTAAAAGATTTTCGGATCAGGATAAGTTATAGGTCCCGGAAGATAGGGGTAAGTCATAGCTGAAGTTCAACATTTCTTCAAGCTAACTAATGGTCTAAAGAGAACCGTTGGCGAGCGTAAAAAATTCGGCAGAGGCTTCGCTAGTGGCTAGGGTATACTTTAAATTAGAATTGCAAAAAATAATGTACAAGTTCGCGTCATGACGAGAGAAAACCGAAGGAAAAACAGAGAATGGGGATGTGGGGGCTGGCCCCCACGTTGAAAAAAACGATCTAAAAAAGACTAAATTATAGCAATAATGCTCGAAAGCGCCCTGGAATGGGCTCTGCCAGCTGCACCCGGAGGTTTTTTGTTCGCTATTCTCATGTGCTGGTATAAATGCAACAGTTTGACACTATTTTCGCCAATTTCTGTCCAGCGGTTCAGAAAACAAACCCGGACAGACGGACGGACAGACCCTCTTCTTTAATAAAAGAGGATTATGCACCAAAAAAGCTTCCTTTAGTTTACTACACTGATTTAAAACTTTAATTTATGCATTCTAAAAAAAGATTTGCATTGCAGAGTAACTACTAACCAACTCGTACGAACTAATTGTAACCTTCCATTAGCTACCATTTCTATTTCTGCTATTTACAACAATTTATAAGCCCTAGTTGCATCGGAGAAAATACATACATAAAAAGTTATAGCTCTAACTCTTAATTTATGCATGTTCATCATAGTAATAAAGGTACAGGCTGCAATTTTTACCAAAAACTTATAGCCTAAGTAGTGGAGTTTATGGAAATCAGCTTAGGATTAGGTCAGTAGGAGAACAGAATTATCATAAACCAATGCAGAGGGAAGATAGAAAAGTGAGTGGCCCTAGTAGTACCCTAAAGCCTTATACATGATAATTGTGTCTGTGTGATTTCCCGTCGCTATGATCTCCCGTCCCTATGATTTCCCGTCGCTGTTATCTCCCGTCCCAGCAATTTCCTGTCGCGTTACTTCTTGCCGTCCCCGTGAGTTCATGTCACCTGATCACCTGACTCGCACCCAATATTGACCTCTGTGGTTAACGCCCAGGAACATACTTGACACAACTACGCTATCAATTTCGACATTATAGATCACTCTTTAAACGTTTGATTAGATATAATTATACATCATTAGAACTGGCTGATCATACGAGGAAGTGAAAGCACTTAAGTAATGCATAAAGTTCATTCGTAACGAATATACATAATACCAAAAGGAATTTTCGTCTGATCACTGATCGGGCACAAGGATTGCCTAGGAAGGGCTCGATCAAAGCGATCACATCTCTTTTATGAAAGTGTATAGGAAAAGATTCCAAAAAGAAAATCGATTCCTCCTTCCTCTCTTGAGTATCAGCTCCCGATCAAATTTTCCGGTTAAAAACTCATGAAAAGGAGAAAAACGTCAGGCAGAGGGTATTATATTGCTAAATAGGATTGTGGAAGAAACGAGTTCTTTCATATTTATAATAACAGCATTAAATGTAAAAGAAGTGGAAAAATCTTCAAGGAAAGAGCAGGCTAACCTCATTTTTCATTTCAGTAACACTAGCCAATCCGACCAGTATAAAGCATGCGGAGAAAAGTGAAAGTACCATAGCAGTCCATCTGCGAAAATTCCATTTTGTATTAGCATGCATTGTACATAGTTTAGCACCAAGAACTATTACGTATTTCCTTTAACGTTAATAGAGTGAAGTCAAGGATTGCCAGGCCAAGTAATCCGGGCGATTGGATCCTTTCGGAGATAATTCATATCTCGTAATTAGTTGATGAACTCGAGTTGAGCATTTGAACTAATAAAGAGGCTTTAAACTCGGATGTTATAAAATTTGGAACTTTAGGCTTTTGAACTATTGTTTTTTCGATTTACAGGCCGTTCGCCCAAAAAGTGCGTTTGCGAACATTCGACCTACAACCGGAAAATAAACCCCTGCAAAAGTGCCGGATTCACGTCCTAGTAAAGTAGTATTAGCGTCTTAGTTTAATGTATCTCATTTAATGGTAGATCTCAGATTTTGACTACCAACCTAACTACAAAACTGAGTCTAAAACATTTCCAGAAAGAACTAAAGAGACAGTGTCTTGTTTGGGAAGTGAGCGTAAGTACGCGCAAGTGAGTAAGTTGTTGTAAATAGGACTTTATTTATGAAGATGCCTTCCTTTTAAGTTGAGACTCGACTCAAGATGGAGATGGATAGCTATAGGCCCACACCCCCTTTAATACGAATTTGTTAAGCCCATCACAGCCACACTTTCATCTGTATGCATCCTTATAATATTTTCCTCCCGTCAAAACTGCCTCCTTGGCTGGTTTATTTGAAAAGTTCCAAATGTGAGCAGAAGAGTTTTGCAACAAAACAAATAAATCTCGTGTGGAATCGAATGACACAGGAAATTTTCCTATCGTCAGGCTGACAGGAATTGCTTTTACTGCGGACGCCAGTACACGATATGCAATGTTGTTACTTTCCTGCTAGCCTTTACTGCTACTATTCACCATCAACTATTGCACATATCAGTTTGATACATATTTTTGTTATAAAGGTATATGAACGCGTCACCGGATGGTTTGTTAACGAAAAGGAAAAGGAAGACCCTTTATACAAGGCATCTGCTGGATTTGTACCCCGTTCTTTCTATCTAACTATTCAGACAGAGAAACTACTAATTCAATATCTTACTGAAGCTCTGAAGCATGGGGAAAGTAGCCATCCCCGGTTTACTTTTCTAGCGTCAGTAAGTAACGTCGTACGTAGAGGAAACATAGTCTCTTATTTTATTTTATGATGGCACTCCATTCCTTCTAAGAAGTTTGAAACCTAGAAGGATTCTTCTTCCATCCTTCGACCTCCTGGAGTTTTAGTGGCTCTGTTTCTTACGTAATTTGAACCCAACTCGGAATTCAAATTATAAGATATGTATGTGTGGGCTCTGGACATATATTTACACTTTGTAATCTACACAATATATACACTTCTTATGGCAGTTGAAGCTTCGTAAGTTGTCTTTCTCGGAAAGGTTTTACAATAGCCGTACAATGTTAAGTATAGTTGTATATAGCCATTTGTAAGATGATTACTCAAAATGAAAAACTCCTTTGAAATATAAACCATACCATCTACCCTTTTGGTAATACTTCTGTTTCTCTCTATCCCTTGTGCGCTCTATCTGTGGAAGTTTCTTTTAAAACTTATTTCATAGAAACCTATCTCAAACGCCAGCAGCGTAAAAGGTTCAAAGTCAAAGTGATGCACCCAAGACTGGAAACTGGAGAGGAGGAAATTAGGATTTTATATGATGAAAGTATAGAGGAATGGCTCCCGTTTTAAATCGGCTCGATGATCAAAGGTCATTAGAGAGGGGGCAAAGCTTTTTCTCTTATTACCCTAAAGTCCGACCGATATACCGCCCCCGATCGTACACCGCCCTCACTTATTGGCCGCAGACTTTTGACATACAGATTTTTCATGCTAACCGCAACCCCTCTTAGTGGCCGCACATGAATTTTTACGTATTACAAACATATCATTGCTTTAGATAAAGAGATTCACGATAAAAATGCTATCTCTCATTCAAGATGATGATGATGTTAAATACTCCTGTATTAGCAATATTTAATGCTTCAAATTCTTTTGTACAAACAACTTCAGTTAATTACAAAGAATGTGTACTACAAAAATATGCTGGAAGTTCCTGCATCATTATTTTTTGAAGCCGTTTAAAGTTTGTTTAGTGTAAAGTGATGCCTAAATTTGAATGATTATTCATTTGTATTAGAGTTTTTATTTTACGTTCATGTTTTTGTTCTTTGTCGTCTAATAGTTTCCAAAATCTCATTTTATCTATCTACATTGCATGGATTTACAATTCGAGGATAAAGATCTAGACAACTTTTTTACTCTCGATACAACAAGAAAACTTTTTGCTACATGAGGACTGAATAATTGTACATTTTGATGAGTTTTGATTTTCGTTTAATGCTGGTTGGCTGATTGACTTCATAAAATTAATTTACCTCACTTAACTACCGCCCTCGTTTAGCATACCACCCCCTGTTTTCGGGCAAAAATGTCCACCAAATTCACGCTATTACCCGCGGTATATCGGCCGGACTTTAGGGTACATCTCGATCAGCCTTCAAGTGACATGCAATTAATGGGGTCTGTCTATATTTATATGGTGTATCTGGTTGTTTGCGTATACTCGTTTACTAAGCTCATTCTTATCTATAACGCATGAAAGATTGAAAACAGCGTTCTTACTGAATCAAACTCGTCCTGTCGCTGCATGTGAGTTTGTATGAATTGAACATTATGGATGGCTTTCTGTATCTCGAAGGGGAACTTTTTCCTGGGATTGTCGGGCTCGGGTCCGTTTAGCCCATATGAAGTTGAAGCAGGTCCAGGGAATCCTTCAAGGGCCCCCTGTTCTAAGAATCCGGAGAATCCTTGTAAGCTTAATCCGCTCAGCCGGGAAGCTCCTTGGAAGCCATTGCATCCATCTTCTCGAGAGCCACTAGGGCTCGTTCTGGCTGTGAATTCCAAACAGACCAATCAACATCACTCAGGATAAACTATTTTAACTTGACAGCTCCACTTTTACTCTCGTTTTACATGTCGAGCACAAATTTCGTATTAATACTTATTCCAACTGATTTTACCAACCCGACAGTCGACCTTCTTGGTGGCTATAACGTTTTGTTTTCTTCAGCGAAACATTTTAAACATACAACCCAGGTTTCTTCTAAAACTATCAAAGCAGATTTAGAACAGGCATGGTCTTATGATCTTGTAATTATTTCCGTGACAGGAGAGCTCAGTCTAAAAATAAAATACTACATACAAACGAAAGATAAGAGTTCTTTGAGAACAAGTTTTAGCTCAACCTTTTTTTGCACAAAAGATTTAAAAACTTCTACGACATTGCAAAGCCCCATAGAAAATGCTCTGACACGATTTTAAAGTACATTAATTTCTTATGATTCACCCTCTAAGCCACTACCTAAAGGCAGCAAAGTAATCCTTCTGGGAGTGACAGCAGGATATTAGATAAAGGACCGTCGTTTGATTAGTTTTTTTTACTAGGTGTAACTCTCCTGCAGGGTTTAATCCTGAGTGTTTTGAAGAAATGTATAAATATATATAAATAAGTTTGTAATCTAAGCAATTTTCTTAAATTGAGTTACATTTAGTATAAAGCCAACGCTAATACAAAGGCTCCAAAAATCTTTTGATGTTTAGTACCTAGCCATATTTAAAAAGTTGAGGTGCGGTGGCTGGTAGATTCACTCATAATTTAAAGAAGTTTTTACCATCAGAATATATTGCATGCCTTTTCTTCAACAAAGCATTTTTCTACGGCTAAGACACTTTATACCGCAGCTGGCTTTTTTTTCATGCTAAAATAAAAGAAAGAAACGGACAAACATGCGTTTAACATAGAAAAAAGTTAACATGAAACTTAAAACTACAGAAACATAACTTTTCTAGTTACAATAAGCTACAGAGGCAGGTTATACACTGCATATATTTAAATCATATAAACTTTAGCTCCTTCCTAGAGGAATACTCTTTAGGCTTCTTCTTGTGAAATTTTTAATGCAACTGTTTGGTTGAATTAGTTTGTAACTTTAGCAGGTGAAAATAAACTAGAAGCTTTTCCCTTGAATAAAGAGAAATACATTTTATAATATTGCTTTCTATTTAAATAAAACAACAGAATCCTTATCGGATTGACGATTCTTGAGTTACTTGGGGTACTTAAGTATTAATCTTCGAATTATTGGGGTGTTATTCTAATTAAGATGATTAGTGTATAGTAGGCCGGACAGTAAACAGCAAGAAGAGTCCAGTTGAGCTGTGCTTTATGTAACTTATCTGAATCTGTGAACTTGTACAACAACTAGATCATAAATATTGAAGATCGTAAGGGAAATATCTCACTAAACGAAGAAATGTTATTAGCTTGGAGTTTGGAGGAAACTGAGATCGTAGTGAATGAGTACAGAAGAGTCTTGAGTCAAGCTAAGCCTAGACCGAGTACAGGCATATAGAAAGCTGTTTTTATCACTCTTATACGAAAGGATTCGTTTGTGCCGAAAACCCGTGATTTCAGATTGTTTGATTTCTCAGACAGCGAAAGTCACTCAGGATTACACAGTTTGGTAGAGGTAGAATTTGTAATAGTAAAACTTGATTCTAGCACATATGTTTTAGAAAATAAAAAATAAGGAAGGGAACTTACCCGAAGGACCTGAAGAGCAATGGAGGACGTGCTCTGGCACTCTCATGAGCAAAAATTTCGGTATAATCCGGATGAAGAAATGTCTAACCCATGGTGCCATTTTGTGTGTAGATGGCTTCCGATAATGAACATTTAGAACAAGCGTGGTGACCGTAACAGAAAGACCTACAAGGAAGGTGGTAAATAGAAGATATTTCCCTAGTAAAGGGATAGCCATGGATGTTGATGGGATGATTTCAGATATGAGGAGGAAGAACATTGTCTGCGAGAGCAGAATTGAAATGCACAAGGCAATCTTCTCTCCAGAGTCGGCTGGCAGATAAAACACCAAGATTGACAGGTACGATATCCCCACTGTAGGGATTATGAGGTTTACGGTGTAAAATAACGTCCGTCGACGGAGAGTTATGTTGAAAAAGATATCTGCAAAAAAAACGAAATATACCTTTATTTACAAGTTACAACAATGAAACAAAATTAGTTAACATCGCTTGTTATAACTAAGAACAGCCTCCACATTGTCTCACTGCAAGCACTGTTAAGAAAAGCGTGTTTCTTTTAACTACTCATCCAGCCGGCTTAAATTGTCTGAAATTGAGTCAAGCAAAGCTTGGGAGGTTACCAATTTTTAATGAAACCTTTTTACATTTACGAGCCACCGTTATAATAGAATAAAATGGATCTTCATAGCTGGGAAAACAGCTTTTCTATTGTTTAACGTCGTAAAGCAAACGATAACGCAGAACTGTAAAGATACAACGACCTTGCCAGTCCACCCCTTCTTCATGGTTTGGTACATTGATGAGAATGTGGCCTTAATGCTAGAACAATGCGTTCCTTTATTTGAAACATGAGAAGAGGAAATGTTCTTTAAAAAACCAGATTCGTCGAATTCCTTTTTTTCAACTCTCATGGGCATTATATCCCACGAACATCACCACCAACAACCAACCTTACCAGATAAACCTTCACTGATATCAGTTTTTCCCAAAGTTTTCTCTAGTGTACTTCTATAATACTTCACTATATAAAGAATAATTCAAAGATTTTCATTTTTTATGCAAAAAAGTAGAGAAAAGTTTTTTTTTTCAACAAGAACAAAGAAATGAATGAGGAAAGAGGAGCTAACTTTTCTTCTCCAAAGAAACTCTTGAGCAGAGTGAGAATAACCTGGAGGGTGGTGAAGAATATTAATGAAGTCAGTTAGTTCCACAGGCAAAGCCTCCTCTTGTTATGATGGATCTGTATGCAATTCATATTTGTATTACTACTTCATATGAAAGTGAAAGTAGACAACGTCGAATAATAATAAGAATATTAATAATTCGCCATGAAGGTGCCTTCGTGCTTTTGCACTTCTCTCAAAAACAAAATCCAAAGCAAAGGGAGTTGTCGCTATTTACGTCGTTCAACCTACAGTAAGCATGCTCAAAAGACGTTAGTGTACATTTTTTTAAAACGTTTAAGCCCCAGATTTGTTTGTAGTGTAAAAGTATTGATAAGGAATATAACCTGAAAGAAATTTCCCTACATTCCATCTATCTTCTGGTTTTGATTGAGGAAAGGGAAATGAGTTTTTAAAGGATTACAGAGGGTGGGAATAGCGTTTTGACTAACTTTTGTAATCAACTCTACTTTTGCAACTTTCGTCTGTGCATTCTGGCGATGCGCTCAACGTGTAGCAATTTAGTTGCTCTTATCAATCGAAGTCTTCTTTTCCATTCCCCCATCACATTTGCTATCATTTTTGGGGTGCCTTTGTTCCATTCCTCTTAAACGGTTTTCCAGAGGCCTGCAAAGGTTCGATGTTTCCTCTTAAAAAGGCTTTGTTTGAGGAATCCGAACCCAAAAAAGTCCATTGGATTAGACTCATATCCGGGGACTTTACAGGTAGGTCAGAGTTGGCTAAAATGGAAATTCCAGTTTTACGCTTCACGTCTGCTGCGTATACTGCATTTGCCTGAGAGGCATGGAATGATACTTGGTAGTGACGAACAACCACTTTATGAGCGTCCTCACCAAACATTTTCTGCATTTCGACTTAAAAACAAGGTCTTAGGACATTCGCAATATAGTACTGCAAATTTATTTTAACTCTTGTTGGTGGTGGTGTAGAGGAAGGACCCCTTTTTCGCATCTTGCCCCAACAACCATGAACTTCAAATCATAACTTTCCACCAACCAGTCTGCAGGTACTGCACTGGTTCGCCCTTTCTTCGATAACAAATTCGCCTTTTACCATTCGAGTTTTCTAGATAAAACCAACCTTCATCCAAAGTCACCGTAAATTTTTACCTTCGACCTGCCATATGCTCATATCATATTTTTCTAGCTGCCGTCTTCCGATTTCGAATGTGATGAGGTTTAACTGGGTTGACCTTGGTTTTTGTCAATATTACATCACAATATCCTTGTAAATGAATTTGTTTATTGTAGCTTGGCTTACTCCAAAAAGTTTAGCCAACTCCCTCTGACTTGGGGGATTTTATTTCTTCACTAAATTCTGAACTTCACGGATAAGGGGTGCACTTGTAACGGGGGTATTTTTACGTCCAAACTTACCCCAGACCGTCTGACTACATGATTTTTTATCACTCGAGATATTGTTGACTGACTTATGTCAACTTTGCTTTTATGCCCCTATGGCTTGATTCGTCTTTGAAAATCGCCTTAATATGTACCACACACGCAGGTGGGATTCTTTTAGGCGTTTAAAAAAATATAAAAAATCTGAACAAGAACACGTGCAAGAATGTTGTTTGTGAAGGAGACATCGAAAGCTTATATTGACTGGTGGTGGTGGTGGGATTTTTAAAATTGAGTCAAAACGCTATTTCCACCCTTCTGTATTTACAGACGTGGATGGATGAATCTCGTACGTAGAAGTTTATAACAAGGTGAGAAGCTTACGAAAGGTTATCCTTAAAGAAACTAATGGTACCATAATTCCAGTGCGATAAGTCTCTCTTGATAAGTCGAAATGTTGAAGTCTTGCAAAAAAATGTCCTTACCATAATAAACCGCATATAAGTCATAAGTTCTACTCTATGAAGATTTACCGTATTTTCAGAAGTAATTCACCCATTATTAGTTCCACCCTACTTAACGATTTTCCACTGTTAACTGTAAATTAACCTGTCCAACCAATAATTCCTACCCCTTCAGTGTTTAATTTCCTCTTACTTACCTTCTACTTTCTGTTCTGATGGATGGTTAGACCAATTTTACAGTAGTTTAATAAGGATAATCATTTAAAATGGTTTGAATTATTTATGTACTGCTTTAAAATTTGTGACAGCGAGCAAAATCTACCCATAGATCAGTGGCTACTTCGCATAAGCCGGTAGTACTAAAAATCCTTTTATCACTTATAAGACGTGGCTTATTAGACGAGGTGCACAATTCTCTATTGCTCCACCCGCAGTTGTCGAGCAAGAGAGACCTTATGTTTACCAGGGGAGCCGGGAAGGATTCAGCCGATCACATCGTCTAGTGGCTTATCGCACGGAAATGTTTAATGTACCGTAAGCTTTTACTCCCCTAAATAGCTCCGTAATTTTTGGTTTCAAATAATAACTCCAGGGGAGTTATTGATGGAACGGTCTGCATATTTTTCTCAAACTCAATCACAATCATTTCTTACTTTTATTTGTTTAAAAACTTTTTAGCAAAGTTTTATTTTGAAAAGTATCCCGTATCATTGGCAAAAACCATGTGTCTGTCTACCACTGTTAGTTACATAGATGCTTAGTTTGTGGTAATATATGCATGAAACCCGGATCCTACGCAAATTGGTAGTTGCAATCAGCTAGAACTCCGTCAGGTTTTCAGATGGGTGAACACAATTTCTACTGAATAAGTAGTTTTAGTTGTCTAAACTTTCTGGGAGTTTTATTTTACTTACTTAAACTTCCGCTATCTTGTAGCCTATCCCGATTGCCTGTGACGTAACTCTCAAGGCCCATTCCCTGATCAAGACCACAAGTTTAAAAAAAGTTCTATACTGAAAACACAACTCTGCCTGTTATCAGTTGGATACTCTTTTTCGAAGTTTTATTCCAAGTCGCTAAAATTTATTTTTTGCCATCAAAACCCCTTTTGGTAGCTTCTGAACAGATACAATTTCTATAATATACAAAAACTGCTGTAAGACAGCCTCAAGGGTTAAATGAACTTTTGATGGGTTACGTTTGCCACAAAGAGTCTAAATGCTAAAACTGAAGTAGAAGTTCCTGTTGTAAACTAATTTAGGAGAGTACACAACAAAGACTTGAACTTATTAGCCTTTCCTATGTCTGCGGAGTTAGCTTCAATCCCCTTTTACCCACTAACTGAACCTTACCTTTCGATCTTTCTCTTTCTGTACACTGATTTTGTTTGCATGACAAATATAGGAATTTGGCCTTTCCCTTATAGGTCTATGGTTTTTCACATTGATATTAGTAAATACAGTTAAAGTGGAGTTTGGGGTTGAGTGAATACCACGTCCTGATATCCTCATGTAGGACAAATTAATTAGCAAGGGACAGTGCAGTAGGAGGGAAAGCCCCTGTGGATTTTGCACTGAGTTTGAGTAGCTAAGAAATAAGTTCAACACCAACCTGGGTAGGGTTCTTCGCAACAAGGGTAGTATTTTTCGTGTCGCTCAGCAGGAACTGATAGAATATCCCATTCAACGGAGGGATAGTATTCTTCTAAGTTGATTCCAACTTGCACCATAGTTTGATCTGGCTCTTGATTGATGTGTTTCAAGTCAATCTGAAATAGAGAGATAGCAATTGAAGTAATTTCCAGCATTATATTACAACAATGACAATGTTCAGCATCTCAATCTAGCCGCTTTGGTGTCTCCAGTACAATGCAATGAAGTCTGCAAAGCAAAGCAAATTTAATTGTAAGAAATTAATGGGTGTTCTTCTCACGAAAATCCGCTCTAATTGTTCACATTATAAAGGAATGACAAAACAAACAGTCATAGTAGATTCACCTCGTCCCTTTGAAGTAGATTGAAATTGTCTCTTCTTTTAAGGTTATCAGTGATACGATAATATAAATTAAAAAATATACGTGTTTCTGTTGGATGCTTCGAAAACCCTCTTTTCCCTATAGCCTCTTAGCTTATAAATAGCGTGTAAATGAACGCAGAGGTATAAATTCTGTTTGCAGAGATATTCCAAATATCTAGAATTATTGACACTCAAACTCACAACTCACCTATCACGTAACCGTTTCTTCCAGCCTATTCTCCTCAACTCAACTGTGACTTTCAGTCAAACGTCTATAGCTAAATAAATAGCATATGTCTACGGCCTGAACGGACTTTCTCAACACTAGGACAGATATTATACCCATAAATGAATAATAGCTGTGGCGTTGAAAATTTACCATCCTACTAGAATAAAGTGGACGACTAGTCAACATGGATTTACCAAAACCATACCAGTTGTGATCATCCTACTCGTAAAAGGTATAATCGTAGATAAACAATTGCGTGATTTTGATTTTCTATTTAGTCGATAGAATTCAAATACAATATCGTGTTTGATCAGCTATTGCAAAATAACTGTATATTAGTGCTATACAGGCCAACTATTCTGTTGCATGAAAACAGCCTGAAAATGTGTTTGCCTCACAAAACGATTCCTTTTCAAACAATTTCAGGCAATAATTTAGATTCTGACCTGAATAAGAATGAACAAGCGTCCACTACAGAGGTAAAATTTACTAGAAGCTATCGCTTCCACAGCAGTACTATAATCCAATCTTACTATATCGCTGAACTTCCATCAGGAAGATATTTAAGTAAAGCTACGACCTATGCCATATTGTACATCCGCTAACTCCATACACCAAAAGTAGTAACCTAACCACTATGCACTCTGAGAAACGGTGTAAAATGATATTTTCAAGATGGAATGAACACGTTTCCACCATAAATGGAAGAATAAGGTCGAAACGACGACGAAGAAAAGTGGGGAAAATGAATGGAAATCGTAGTAGTTCACAAAAAGCCTTCAGATATGGAATAACGGTTAGATTTCAAGGGAGTAAAGTTAAGCCAAGCAGTTATTCTTCATGAAATCCCATGTGTCCTCCTTGCCATGATTCCCATTTGGCTCTTGCATGCCTAACTTTTGCATCCCTATAAACCTTTGCCCATTCCTCCCGTTCTATACAATTATGTATGTATGTGTGTGCAATTCATATGCACCAACCAACCGTTCCTTGGGTCCGCCATATGACACTGAAGGCAGTGAAAGCATCCGCCTAGTAGAAGTTTAAACATGGACAAAAGTAGGTACCCTTGATATTACTAACATAACCAGTATACTACAAGACCTTGTATTAGCCAACTGGGGTGCTAGAGGATATTAAGGATCCAACGACCGGCACAAGTGGGACAGGGTATTTCCTCACATCCACTAGTCCCTTGTTTAGAATAGCCACTTTACTAAATCAGCCAGGGCTCAAGAGTTGACTTTCACTTTACTGTGCGGATCCTTCCCTAACTTATTTTACTAAGCCCTCAAATAAAATGCAAGTCGTCCGGCTCGTACTTACTTTCACATTACTCCTGCTTCCAGTAGCATGTAGAGAAGCGAAAGTTTATTCCACAAACTTTATCTCAATGATGTTACTACGTTCACTGCCGTAGTCTGCAGAAGGGCATGACAAACCTGGCCTGCCTGCCTCTCTGGCATATGGACTGGCTTCCTGGCACATGTCCGAAAGTTAAATTTTGGGGTCTAACTTTCAATAATGTAACTACCGGTGGACGTAGACTGTAGTGATATTGGCAGTAATGACCCACGCCGGAGGTTATTACTACCTATTTCGCAGTTTAGTTAGTAGGCAAACGTTGATATTTATGAAAATTGCAACACTTACGATTTTAAAGGAATAAAAGACCAGATGGTTTGACAAAAACGGATGTGATAATAATAATGCCTCACTATAACTGAAATGGGAGGGATATAGTAATCAGGTCAGTAATTTTAGTATCCAGATCGAGCCGAGTGATTTCCGGTAGGTATAAAACCACATAGAATAAGCGATATACTAAACCTGCACATAAGTATAGTAAAACGGTTCATCATAAAGAAGCAGGCTCATCATTGTA
This sequence comes from Hydroisotoma schaefferi, assembly GCA_034682405.1. Taxonomy (NCBI): domain Eukaryota; kingdom Metazoa; phylum Arthropoda; class Collembola; order Entomobryomorpha; family Isotomidae; genus Hydroisotoma; species Hydroisotoma schaefferi. The sequence continues at coordinate 25,506 of JAQFZX010000075.1, forward strand.
CAAGTAGTTAAAAGCCCTCACCTGGAATCCGTCATACGTCCATGAGCCAAATTTCATGAAGCATGTCTGCATATCAAAGGGGAAATAGCGGACATCAATCTCACAAGAAGATTTAAAAATGGCTGGAGGTGTCCACTTAACTTTTCCATCACTTCGAAGAACAGCCTTAGTCATGGTTGTGACAACATACTCACCATCAGCACTATTGGTTCAACAAACAAAATAATATGGTAAAAAAATATCAACTACTGATTGACCGAGCTCAAGTTGGCTCTGTGTAATCAACCCTCTATCTCAATTTACTGCTTTCTTTCCTTGGGAAAACACGGGAATTTTTTTTAGAAAAGCTTGTTAGCTATATCTCCTTTTGCTCAGTAATGCCTGTCTGAAGCATAATCGAAACTGCTGCTGCGGTGACACGGGGGACATAGGAAATCGAGAAGACATATATAATATAATGCATCTGCTTACTTGTTATATAAAACGATATCAGGAAGCCAAATGTGTTCGGACGGTACATACAACTCGGTCACTCCTCCATACTCCTTAGGATCCCACTGGAACTTATGATCCTCCCATTCCTGTCCAAATTGGATAGATCTTCAGTGAACGTGGCAAAGTTATTCTTACACTTCACTTCGTAAGCTTTATCATTTACCCTTTACGACTGACTAGGACCCTTCCAGCATGAAATAAGAATGAACTACGCCGTTTCGATGGATGAATTATACATATTCTATACTATAATCTACAATGCGATACAAGTATTTCTTGAAAACGAGGGCAATTTTGCAAAGAATGATCATGTATCATCTGCACAATTGATATAGGATCCTTTCCATCTCTAAAGCCAATGTTTTATGCACCGTATTTCCGGTTTTAATTACCCTGGGGAGTCTTTTTCTAGTAAACAAAATTATAAGAACGCTGAACATGAGTAAGATGTGGCGAATTTTAAATTTTACCATGGAAAGGTAGGGGAAATTATTTACAGGGGGACTAAAACCGGAAATACAGTTATCGTTATAGTTCAGTTACTGAAGTTCAGTAACGCGAAAGTATACGTACGTACTTCGCCACTTTCCCTGCTAAAAGAAGTTGTTGAGTCATATGAATGAGTTACATTTTATCTAGCGTACATATATGTCCTTTCAGTCGTGAAATAAAGACTGATTTTACGACGGCATAAGTTAAAGAAAGAGTCAAGGAAGATGATCTGAGTACAATTTAATGCATGATAGAAATACTAACAATTTCACCTCTGGCTCTCTAGCCATCCAAGATTGGGTAGGTAGTCACGCTGTTCGATGTTGGGGACTTTCTTAAAGCCTCTGAATTTAACTCACCAAGCAAAATGCAATACATTTTCCTTGACATAAGGTGCGTGTGTATCTGACTGTAAAGAGCAAAGCAAATACTTCGCATGGGAAACTGAACACAAAAATATTTTCTTTTCCAAAATACTCAAATATCTATTCAACCATACATAGTGCTGTAGCTGCAGCCAGTCTCTGTAGTAATCAAATAAAACAAGTTTTTACCTCGGAAAAATGGGAAATGAAAGTACAAGTATAAAAGCTGACCAATGAAGAGTTTATAGTTTATTTGCTTGGGAGTTGAGACTTGAGACCGGAATATACTTTAAAAGTATAGTTCATTAAAAACTATAACACACAGTTGTAGCAAGAAGTAATTTGTTCTATAGTTTGAATGAATGATCTTAGAAAGACGTCAGTCAGGAAATAATAAGCTCTTAGAATCATCCGGTATCTCTAGGGAATGTTATGAGAAGAAATCTTCTAGAATTGCAGAGGAAGAAACAGGGCACAAGGCTGTACATTAAAAGATACAATTACTCCGTGTACAAAGTAACTATTTGGCAAAAGCGGAGTTTCTTCTAATCTTATATTTTTTAGCGACTACGGCTGGCGTTACTAGATACATGCTAACTGCTGCATCTGCCCGACATTGTTTTTACTGTATTTCCTTTTACAGCCCAACATCTTTACAACCTGCTAGGATTTAAAGATGAGTTCTAAGATGAGAAATCAAGGCGTGGGGAGAAGTGAAGTGAAATTCACTCGGAACCATAAAATATAGCACAAGTGACAGATGAACTACAAAAAATTCTTACGTGTTCCAGCCAGACGTTTGTTGTTAATATTTGATCCTTCAGATTCTGTAAGAAAAAACAGAACAGGGAAAAGTAAGAGAAATTGCTCCGCTGCGTGAGTCAAGGGAAGGGATGATCCTGGGCAAAAATAAGTACAGAGGCGCAAGCAGAAGCAAATGGGGGTGTGGTTCTAGTACTGGTGGTGTTGACGAGGACGATGATGAAGGCGATTGCTAGTGGCTAGAAAGAGGATATGTATTTATTTATCTACTTTTTTCGCTCAGTGTTGATGCAATTCAGCCCTCTGGTGTATGTTTCTTTGAAGACGGAACTGTTTTTATTATTTTTCTTATCGCTGCTCATATATTTTCCACAGGAGGAAACAGGAAGGGCCAATTAGTTTTTAGTTACGAGAATGGAATGGGTGGGCCTTTCTGTTGAAATGTTTCTTGACAGGGGAAGATAGGATAGAGTTTGAGAGTCTGGCTGGATGTTGTACTATCTAATGTTAATTTTTTTTATTTACTTAGCTCATCTTGGGTTACACGTTGAAGGATCTGAAAGTATTTTGTGGAAGTTTGTGAAAGTTTATGGTGGTATGGTGGTACCCATTTAAACATACTTACACGGAAACACGGAGAGGTGAGCGTAAGACCGATGTATGAAGTTGTATAGGTTTGGTGTAGGTAGGTATATTTTATATAACAGACCGTGCCTACGACTGATTTTTTGCTTTCCACAGGTCCGAAGTTTTTTAGAGACTTACGATACTTTGTAGAAAGGAAACTTACAAACAAGTACTTGGGGATCAATCAAACTTGTGGCTTTTGCTCTTAGGGTGACTTTTGCAGTGGAAACAATCTTGCAACGCTGTCACATACAAGCTTATGAAAAAGCAATCCATGTATAAGGTAATTTATGGAATGTATTGTGATTTTGTAGAGGTTTTTGAAAGATTTAATTTGTAGCCTTGAGAATATGTGCTTTTTTTGCAAATTAGGTTTGATAAGTTGCTTTTGTGAGCTTAAAAAGAAGGTTTGAGATTAGTTATCAAAGTGACTTCGTTTATTGTACCTAAGATGGATGTAGATAGTGTAGAGATGTCTTAGTGAGTTAACAAATCTAATATTAAATGATTGTACAATTGTATAAAAGAAATCTTAGTATTTTTGACGATGCTTTTTAGAGATTTAAGAATTGTTTTGAACTGTTGAAAAATTATAAATTGCATTACATAAACTGCATTAGCGTATACAGTTTGCTAGTTCTGCAAGCAAAAGTATTTTGTTTTTACAAGACGAAAGGAATACATAATTAACTTTCAACTTATTTACTTTACAATTTTAATTTGAAAAGGTGAATAGCCAGCTTTAGGTACATTTTAATTTGAGTTCAACATACTTAACTGTATCCTTTGTTCGCTGCTGTTCTTTTCAGAACACAAAAATAATAAAACATGGCTAGTTAATTTCAAAGATAAGCTCACCTAAAGCAAACTCCCACGGTAGACTAAGATAATATTATTTCTAACCACTTAAAAATATTACCAAGCTGTCACCCTCCCTGTAGCACTCCTAATACTACTACTTGTAATTAAGTAAGCATGTCAGTGGTAGATAAATAATTTGAGCAGCTAAGCTCTAACTAATAAATGCAAATGTCTCTCTTCTTTCCCATTTCATGTCATGCCATCCGGTCCTTACAGAAACTTATTTTGGTCGGGTATTGTGAGAAAGTTTCGAATCACTTAGAATAAGAGCTTAGTAGGTACTCAAACGTCTCTACACGATCTGTACGTCGTTAAGCTTCCACGAAACATTAATTGGTTTTCTATTTACATCATTCACGAACAAACCACAAGATAGGAAGTGAAAGTCTTGTCTGATCAAAACTTTATGTACAAATCTGAAGCTCAATAAGAAGAGAAGTTCGCATTCGTGAGTCAGAAGTTCCCTTGCAATTAATTCAGTACTACCGTGACACAGACGTACCCGAAATAGGTATTTTATACCTAGGTACCTTATACGTTCATCATATATAGTTTACTTTCTGCATATCTTCGATCGTAAATCTATTCAAATGGAATTATCTACATACCTACTCTAGCATGGGATTGTTGGAGTGAAAGTTTCTGAGGACTTGACTGACTCAAATACTACTTGAAGTCATACATCGTCCCAACGAAAATGAAATCTCCACATTTTACCTGCATACTTTCAATGTTACCCTTTCCGTACTGACATGTTTCTAGTTAGTTTGCATCCTTTACAATAATCTCAAGTTATTTGGTTTTTGAACTTTACAGCAGCCTACCCACAACTTCTACCTTTCACTTTCAGAAAGCAGAAACAGACATGCATGAAAAATTACTCTCTTACAAGTTTAATATACGCATATACTTACCAGACGATTGCCTAGCGTAGCAGATGAGATTCTGATATTATTTAAAAAAACAGGCTTTAAAATATCACATGCGGAGTCCTTATACGTTAATCTACATTACAATGAAAATACACCAAATGGAAGACAAATTGGCGTAAACACCTCCATATCATAATTGTGCGGTATTTGAGCTTAGATAGAAAGGAGATAGTGCTTCACTATCTCTTCAGCTAATTTTTAGCTTCAGTTTAATTAAAAATTATGAAGATTTATATTGCACACAAAATCTAATGCAATGATAATATATTCCGGATGAAATTGTCATTAGAGAAGGGTTGGAACTGGTTTTATAATAGTAAATCGCCTCCACCTCTCCTACTTTAATTAGATTTGTCGTTCATAACGATTACATTTTACTACAATAAGTAGCAGTAAGTTCAGAGGCTCAAGTAGTGGAGCAAGGATTCTTCGTAATGTTACCAACACCTGGTGTTTTCCCTATAATTTTTAATATCTATGTAATAACTAGGAGGGCAGTTTTACAGTTTCTCACAGTTTTATGGCCCCATCACATATCTGTATTTTCCCCTGTGTACCTTGGGCTGTATGCATAAGCTGACTTAAGTTATGAAATGTAGTAACGAAGGCCGTTTGATGTTATGAAAATTATAAAATCTCATCAGCTAGAAAGGACTCCTGGGGCGGAGATTATTTAAACGTGAATGAAAGAATTATTCTCATCTTTTTATGTTGGTCTTCAAGTTCTGCGTTTGAGATGCTTTCGCTTGTGAAGTAGTTTTTGGGGTCATCTCCAATCCATCCCTAATAAGAAAGGACAAGCTTTTTGGGCTTTGAACTTTCTTTCAGTTGTAGACATTTGGATTCTTAGGGAGAAGTTGTGAAGTGCTTTTGTACATAATTTCCTGGTGCTTCCGGGATTTCATTTTATATTATCCTTCCTTTCTTTATGCATAAGTTTGGAGTATGAGACTCAAACAATATTAAGACTTGTTACACTGATGTGGGCGTCGGTTGAGTTATTATCATGAAACAAAATAATTTTGAAAATGTCAACTTAAATTGTATCGTATCAACCGGCCAGCTTATCCTCAGACAGTCATACTGGTTTCTGGGTTTCTCTAAAAGAAGTGTAGAAAGAGGAACAGCCGGATTAAAAGAGATGGCTTGTCCACAGGTTCCACGAGGAAACCAAACGAGTTTGCCGAGGCATCCGTAATGTCAGAAAGTTGTCATGAACAAAACGAAAACTTTCTTAAAAGTGAGTCCAAAGCTGTTTGTTATATTTAGGCTCTCTACGCCAGACAGATAAATACCATCACAAACTCCTGTATATTTATTAAATTTCCACTCCATTATTTTAGCATGATTTATGTGAAAAGAAGACGACAACTTTTTATGATGAGCAATGCTTATGATTTTACATTTTACACTTTTTTTCAGAAATCATTGTTCAGGTGATATCAATTTACTACATGGAATGCATTGTGAATTCTCTTCCATAATAAAGTCGTACAACAATAAATATGTCTTACAATAGAAATAAACCTATTCAACCACTACCAAATTTATAAAAAAAATAGCTGACTTTTAAATTGGTCTGAATCCAAAATTAAAATCGTTCTAAAGTGGAGCCATATATTTTATATAAAACCCACGAAAAGTGCCTGTAATGAAATGGGTTCAATGTAGTGAAACATGGTTTAAGGTTTAGTCACGGGAATAACATTGGACCGGAGTAAGAAAGCAACCACTAAAGAAAAACTACAGCTAAGTTTTACTTTCCAAAGAATAAAAAACAAGTTAGGAGAAAGCCCAAAAGAAAGTAACAGTCTTCTTTTCTTTCTCCTCCAACTGGTTGTCATTTATAGAGCAAACCAAGCCAAGTCACCGAAGCCTCTTTTTTCAATATTCCATGTTTTTTTCTCAACTACTGTATGCCATTTCCCTCTCTAGTTCCAGACTGCTTCGGGCTCATTCTGCTTCATGATTCCTAAATGTATAAATGTATAGATGGAAGAGTACTTTTTAGTTGTCTGCAACTGTTGTAAGCTTTGGCCTAGTCTGCCCACAACAGAAAGAGCAGAAGGGATCACAAGGAGTTTACTAATAGCAAGAGAGAACGTGAATTCACCCAAGTGTCTTTCAATTCCATCTATGGATCTAAATGCAGGCGACCAATATCAATTTCATGTCGAAGAACTCTCTCCTCCCGGTTACTCTTGCTATGTACTGTTCTCACTCTCAAAGGAATTCTCCTATTTGTGTTAACATTCCGAAAGGTTATTTTTCAGCATGAGTAGTTTTGTTAGAGTTGGAACAGTAGCGATGCAATGGTAGGAAGACACTTTTTTACAATTAAGTTTCAGCTCTTTTTCATTCTGAGCTGGGATCATCAATTTCAATTGTTGAGTGTGGGGAACGGGTTAGATACGAAATTTCCCTTGCAGAGTTTAGAGAGTTTTTTTTATGGCAGGGCAGGCAAGAATACTGCTGAAAAGTCATTTCAAATCCGGATATCCTATTTACCAACGCTACTTTAATTACTGAGCTGATCGAACTCTTTCGTAGGGAAAGTAGAAAATGAGCTGAGAATTCTGTTGAAACATTGATATATTATTATTATAAATATTTTGGGATGTCTTATTGTACTTCATATTAATAATAATTTTAAAAAAAATAAATTGAGTTAGGTGGGTAGTTTTTTTAAACCTTTTTGTTAAAGTAAAAGAATAAAAGTAAAAAATAAAATCTAAATAACAAAAACCAAAACACATACATAGTCCGTTTCATATTTCATATTTGATAGGCTTAAAGTAGTTTTTTTATGAATTACCAGCTTGTACGTGATATCTATTCTCATTACAAACTCTAGGCTTTCCAGTATGACACACAAGCTAATATTTTATAAACTGCACTGCCACAAACGAAAAGTTTAGTTAGTAGGATGGAGTAGATTTATCTTTAGAGAGAGGAAGTACTAGATGCAAGTGTGTCAACAGAAAGAAAAGTAACTTTTTAGCGAAATTTTGCTTGCTTAAGGGAATATGTCAAGAGAAGATAGACGACCGCAGTATCTACAGTTTTAAAAGAAACGTTCTCTTTTAACAGTAATAGGGCAATAGTGATGTGCGTTTAGCCGACTGGGAAAGAACTTTGATCTTGTGACTTTCTCGGTATGGGTGTGACAAGAAGGGAGAATTTTATTCACTTTTCACCACCACAACCCTTAATAATATGCATTTTTCTCGTAAATAATGCATGAGAATTTTACAACTATTTGGCTACTACTATGAATTCAGCTGGCTGGCAAAAAACTAACGAACCACAAGAGCCAACCATGTAAACTTAGGAGTAATATTCACCAACAAACCTGCAAAAAGCTAGAGAGCAAATATACACAAAGAACAGTGATAGTGGGGAGGGTATACCTCCGAGATATTGTCATTGCAGTTGCTACACTGATATTTTATTTCGTTTCCCCGAGACAAGTAAATGACGAAGCCCATAGCCTGTTAAAGGTGCACTTGTTTGCTTAATGGTTTCATAGAAGATGAAAGCCATCAACGGGAACGGGAGAGTTGCATTATTACTTGGTCCTTTAGCCCACGCTGAGAAACACTCCTGTTGACAAGGGCTGACATGAACTAATCGGGATCTTTCTGTTCTTGTCTTCTACTCATTCAAACGACCACGAAATTCCACCGACAATGCGTCTTTCACCGCAGAAACCATACAATAAGTTGACTACTCTTTACTAGAATCAAATTAAACTTCTAGAAGAGGACAGCCTTTTCCTTTAAATTGGAACCGAAAAATATATTCCACTTGTCTTTGCTACTGATTCTTTGCATTCAACTCTTTCTCCCATTACTCGCTACATGCAATTATATAGAGCCTTTTCCTCCAACAGTGTGCTACAAAGTAGTAGTCGTGCTCATGTATAAAAAAGCAGTTCATTCCCGTGTACTTGCTCCATTATGTTTCATTTATCCATACATGCAAGACCCTGAAGTGAAAGGTTGCAGTATAGTATTAGTTTTATTATTCCTTGGAACAATGTTATAATGTAAAGCAGAGCTTTATCGCATTGTGTAATTTTAGCTCTGAATTCAACCCTTTGTAAAATTTAATTTATTTCTAGAGCGAAAAACAATCAAAAGAAAGTATTATAAGCTTAGCGATAAGAAGCTATACAGATGCCAAAGGAAGTTCTTGAACTTTAATTAACTTCGTGAAAGAATACATTTTTAAAGGGTTCCTTAGGAAAATTTTACTCTACGTGTGTCTCGATGGGCATTACTCGTGTTATGTCTCTAATTCTCGAATACCAAATAAATCCTATTATCTTGGTCTTGGTCTCCAAGTATTAGAATACTAGCTGGGATTGGGATAGGAATATTCAATTACAATAGTAGTAAGCAATGACTAAAAAAGTAAATTGCAAGGAAAAAAATGTCACACAACTTGCTCACACGGACCATTACTCTAACTAACAAGGTTAGCTGGAAATCTCACGATATGCTCATTTTACTTTTGACTAGACGGCCACCAGCAACACCAAGAATGAGATGAAGTTGGAGAGTAGATAAAAATTTGCTAAGAAATCTTTGTCGTGCGACATTGTTTGGTAAGGATTTTGAACCACTAACTTGTTAAATGTTAGGTCTCTTGCTAGTGTGCCAAACAAATCTAATTTTTAAAGGGGAAACTTTATGCTAACCTTTGTAGTGGACAAAATGTATTCTTTACGCCAGTAAGTACTGCATCTTTCTGTATTAAGTATGAATGTATTATTAAACCCTGCATAATTGTGTATACGAACCTTGGTTGGAAATTTGAGCCAGGTTTCAGCTCGCAACTTGTCTTTTGGAGTTTGGACTCTTATTGAAGAAAAGCCGTAAAATCCAATTCTTCTGCTCAGTTTCCATTGTGGTTTCGTGTTTAAGAGAGCTTTTTGCTCAAAATGGTACAAGCCAGTTGCCAGTGTACATAAAGAGGATGGAAAATCTACTAGTCTCATACGTAAATACAAAAGGTACCTTTGTAACAAAGAGAAAGTAAGTAAAGGAGTCTGAACAGAGAGAGAAAACATGGATCTAGTAGCTAGATATGTAACACTATTACAACCGAAAATTTCATTTTCTCTAGCGCTTTCTCTAGTCACTGCGTAGGTTTATTTACAAGAGTTTACCTTAGCTGAAATTGTTTGAACCCAGAATCTCGATTACTCTACAGGCGGAGAATGTATTGCTCTAAAGCTGCTCATGTCCTTTCCTCTTTAAATGATGTGAATTTCCGAGTTTCATCATAATACAACTGCATAATGATATAGTTAGGTAGGCACGGAACTTGATAATAGAATGACAACCATAGCTCCCTGGAGGACCAACTGAAACGGAACCGCACTACCTGACTGTAATATAGTTACATCAAAACTCAGTGTCTCCATAAAGACTCTCTGTATGGTTCTCGCTTCTCGAAGGACTGAGCCCATAACTCATCTTTTTCTCTAGTTTAAATAAGCTTCATTACAACAATCCTACCCAAGCCCCGGCTAGATAGCATTAATGTAGTTTCAGCTTCTCTATAATATAGTGTCGGACACAATGTTTAGTTTATTCGGTTAGATAGGTAATTTGATTGTAAAAGGCTACTGAAGTATTTTAACGAAATAGTTGTAAATTGTAGGAAATTACGATGATTAATTTTGAAGGGTAAAAGAAAATGAGGATTGTTGATATTTTTATTTCATACTTTAGACTTGGCTTTAACATCATAGATCACAGCTACATAACTAATTTCTACTAATTTCTAAACGTCTCATTGAGGCCAAGTAGATCAAACATTTCTTCAGCAACTTTCTTTTAGGTATACTAGTGTATTTTCGATATAACGGTACATTACACTCAGCGTGCCCATTCAAGTAATATTGATTGCACACATGAAAAACAGGGCTAGATATTAAATACGAATGAGTAAAGAATAAAACGTAGAGGAGGGTAAACCCCTATTAAAAAAGCGCAGTGCTAATTTTATAGAATTGAAAATGCAGATCCGGCTATGAAGAATTGCCAAATTTTTTCCAGCTCCTTGACTTATGCGTCTCATCTTCACTTAAACATTACTGGCTTAAGATTTTGAGTAAATGGAACTGCATGAAAGTGGTGCTAGTTTTATAAAGAGTAAAGTTCGCCCTTTATTCCCAATAAGAGGAAAGCTGTATGTGCCAGACTCTTACTGAGAATAATCTCTTTCCTAGGCTTCTTATATCATGAGCTTGGTCTCTCTCCACATTATACTCACTCTCACTCAGTGCTAAAAGCCCATAGTCGTTCACATTACTCGCAAAAACTGAGTCATAGCAATCCAATGTGCGAAGAACGTTAAAAAAAGGGTGTATAGAAGTAAAAGTCCGCTGAATTGAGCCTTTTACGTAACAGGAGTAAATGTTCACTCTTTTAGAGACATAACAAGGGCCCTTGCTTTGAACTTTGTTCGTAGAAGAGTAGACTAACCAGAGTACAATATATATATAGAATTTTTCATGGTACATGCAGTAACCCTCTGTATGGCTGTTCTTCTGGTTCGATCTCAGACGTCTTTCTCAAGCAGGGAAGACGTCTCTCAAAACCTCTCGCTTAATGTTGAAAGCGACAAAGTTTTGTAATGTCCATGAGATATTTCCCATTCAGAGGGAGAGAAATTTCCCATTTCTTCTCTTAACGTCTGTTACAAGTTGATACAACTTTGGTTTAAACGTAGGTTTACTTTCTACAGAGGCAAGCAAATGCACTTTTATTCCCTCTAATGTTTCATAGTCTTCTTAAATTAATAAAATATTCCAGTTTAACCATTTAAACGTATCATAAAAGAACCAGTGCTCATTTTTATTTGACTAGGGTGTTATATCACTTACAATTGTCTGTGTTATTACTTTATGCCTGTTGTAGTTCTGTTGCTGTATGGAAAAGGTTATTAATAAAACAGAGATTTTATGCCTAGCTGTTATGAATTTTTTGCTACACTGACAATAAACAGGCCAACCGAAAAAAGGGTCTAACTTGACTATGATATATTACAGATTGAAAAACAAGGAAAGAACAAACACATCATACAGTTAAAACGAATATTACAAAGTTTCTACCACTGCACTGCTGCGTATCAATTCAAACTGTCTACTAACAGTTTTTGGGCTTTGTTCAGGGATGAGAGCTCTTTATTGTTTGTATAATAAAGCGTACCACCAAGATTTGCTTTTGGATGGAATGAATAACTTTCTTCAATAGGAATACTATAAATCGTGTATTATCTAGTGTAAATAGGAAATTTAGTTCCCGTCGTGAACGAGTCTTTTCACGTATGGTTGTCTTACATTGCTTATATAACTTCTTATGTGCAATGAACTGATAATTGAGTCATTATCGTTCCATTTCTCACTTAATATTGGAACCGTACACAAAGTTTCCCTCTTACTCAGCAGTTCTTACTAAGAATCAATTAATTTCGCTGTAAAAGAGGTCTTCTAATTTGAGAAAGAATGGGTCATCATTGATGATTTATGTTCGACTGTTGGAAAGCAACGTTTGAAGCTCATGATTGGATTAAGTTTCCAAAATAATTTAAAGATGCCTTTCTCATTGTTCTTATAATTTCCAAATTATTGGACCACTGCAATTTGAACTTCGGAACCATTAATTACCCATGTGGATAAGGGGAAATCTTCTGATCCTGAACTCTGTCTGGACTCTTTGTAATTCTATAAACTACCACGTTACTAACTTTCTGCCATCAAGCCAAGTTTTACCACCACCGATTGTTTTATAGATTGGAAGTGGGAATAGTGAATGGCGTTGATCGCTAATACGTGTGCTTAATTGCTTACGATCAGTAAAGCGAGAATAGAAGGGATGAAAGATGATTCTGCGACAAGAGGAGCTAAAACTCTACTCGGATCGTTAAAGTTATTGATATCATCTTTTGCCACTATAAAAGACCCAAAAAGTTTCCATCTCATTTTATCATGAAACATTTACTTTTATGCTAGACATTCATGACGTTGCTACTGATCCTATTAGATTGGAGCATCACTCAGCAAGAAACAATGGTGTACAGGAACCAGAACCAACATAAAATACACTACCACACCGTAAACTATATGCCATACAAACAGTATTCTATACGTTCTGCTGAATTATACTTTGTAGTTGTGACATTTCAAAACTTCCAGCTCAGCCCATCGTTTCATCTTTGCCAACTTTCATTTGAAAAGATAACAAGAGTTGGTTTAACTCTTGACTAGGAATCCTACGAACTTTTGTTTTTGTTCCAAGCGTCTTTTATTATAATGTCCTCTTGCTTGATTTACTGCCCATGTTTAATCTGCTTAGGCAAAGCTAATAGAGGAAATTAAACAAAAAATCTTTGTTTTAATCTTGCTGTTGTAAGATTAGTAGATATAGTTTTATGCAAGAGAATTAAGAAGATGACAACTATGATGCAAATACACGAGCAGCCCTGCAAAAAACGGTGCACTAATACATAAAGGAATGGCATTCTTATCCATTGCACTGTTTATATTAAAACACTTTTAAACTTTTTACACAACCTTGTTATCAATTTAATGTTCTGCTTATTGGAGTCGTTCCTTACATCTTTTAAAATAAGCGAAGGAAACTGTTTCTGAAACTTTATACAACTGTCTCTACCATAAGTCTGACAATTAGGAGTGGTGTAGGTTATGTTTTACCCCTGTATGTAAAAGTTCTTTCAGAGAATGAAAAAGTTCTACTTGTATCTTTCGTTAGCATTTCGTTTCAATCTGATCTAAGAAGCTACTGAGGTCTTCATTCCATATTCTATTTTCATGCACATATCAAGGAAAAATGGGAAGAAAATGGATACATAAGACATTATAAATCAACTGACTCTACCGTAGCAGGTATCCACACGTCCTGCACCGCAATATCGCCGTTAAAATTAACAAGTGACTTTTGGGAACTCAAATTCAGCTAAAAAATGTTCGTCGAACGTCAGTACCAAAAGTTTTCCAACGTCTAGCCTACTTACAAGCAACATCTCTCCGTTTGCAATAGCTGAAGTACCAACTTTATGTCTATTTGTGTAAGTAAAAGGAAACGGCTGTCAGTATTCTCCACCAAGTCAGTCTCCAAGGAAAGTGGCTCAACGTGTATGGTAGGGTGGTGATTTGGTTGGTTGCCATTTCTGCAAGGCTTACGTCGATGGAAAAAGAAAGAACTCTGCACAAAAAAACATTGTCAGGCTTTCTACTTGCCTATGACATCCAATCTCTGAACCTAGTAGCCACAGTCACGGCAGTTTATGTGAATCACCCAATAATTTAAAAAATCTGCTTATACCTGAATATGAGCATTGATAAATGTGTTTTTGAACTTGAACTATCAAAATACTTTAGTATATATTCTTTAAGAGGATCAGTTTTGGGGGTTTGGAGGGTAAAATGGTATACCTTCGACCCATAAAATTATTCCATCCTTTGGGATAAACCAAGGATAATTTTATTTCCCAAATGAGTGTATAGGCAGACAGAAAAGTCCTACTCAATTCTCTCGTGGCTGCACGAGAGTTAATAAAATTTATCGGTGGCTTAGGATAAAATATTTCCAAACAGTACACAAGCCGACATGCCCATTAGAGAAAGTCTTTCATTGCATTAGTAAATAATAGGATGTGATCTGGAAATGGAGCTTTTCGCATTATTCCTCTTCATCTGTCTCCATATTACAGCAACGAGGGCTAGAGGCAGAGGACTTCGTGGGAATATTTTGGTCGTGGTTGCTTAACTCCCAAAACAGCCAATAATGTCCTTAGCAGCTTGCATGTAGCAACTACACAACCAACGAAGACATGAATCACGAAGCCAGGTCTGCTGGCCATAGAGCTATATTTTACCTAGGTACATATGTGTGTCGAACCACGTAAGCTGTATTAAATATAATGTTATATAACACGTCGTGGCTTCTATTTATATATTTCAATTTCAAACATTCTCTAGATTGGCCGAATCCCTCTTGAGAAAGACTAATTGAAGGAAATCCTAGAAATGCCATTAGAATATCCGAACCGAATGGAGCTGACAAAGATTAAGATGAGAAGTAAATAGGATCTTGATCGGAACTTTGGATACAATACGTTGTAGCGTGTACAACGGAATTAACTACAACCGCAACAGCAGAAAAGCAATGGTTTCGAGGTTTTCGGTGGGAACTCAGCGGCCAGGAAGGATGACGACCAGGGGACACTCATTAAATTAGGCCATAGGCCGGACGCAATCATTGAACAGGAACTGCCACGCCTAATAGTGAATATTAGACTAACAAGTAAATGAAAAAGATAAAAACTTTCTGTAGTTGATCAGTCGTACGAGTACCAGTACAAAAAAATACTTAAGTAAACCCCATTTTCTAGTGCTACTTTGTTATGTTAAGTTATAGCGATGCATTTATTATATAAAACGGCGTATTCAAAACAATCCTGTAGCAAGATGAAGTCTTTAAGAAGCTACTGCTACTGGGTCTATCTTAAAGATCCTTGAGGAAATTTCCCGTTGTGCTGTGACAACGAGTTCCTACTTTATGTTTTCCGATTGCAGTATGTCTGTAGTATAGTTGCCTCGGTTGGCCAACTTGAGAGGAAATCTATCTGTTTACATAAAGGATTTTATAGGCAGGCTCTTTGTCCTCACTCAAGGACTATCTGACCAGGGAAACAATCTAACAATGGCGAGATGCGGGTGGTTGGTTTACTATACAACTCACCACTTTACTACTGGTACCTACCACTGTTACTTTCACCGTGTGCTACGTAACAGAACACAACAGTACACCATCACAGTATAATAGTGAAAACACTTGTACAGCTCTCGTAAAGTGTCTCATCCTCATCTACGGAGAATATGGAAACGCCAATCCAGTATTTTAATATCCTTAACTGCTTTCCTCTTCCAACGGGATTGCAGGCAGGCTTGTTCACTGATGGTGAGTGGTTCTTATGCAGACTACAAGTTGTGAAAGTAGCACCTATTTTAAAAGGGAATGGACCCATTCTCAACAAACATCTTCTCTTTAGATACAGACTTCAAAACACTTTCCATTCACAGAGGATTCAAGATCGATATCAGCTTTCCCTAGTGCCTTCTCTGTTATACCTATCAATAAATAAGCTGTAAGTAAGAAAATACGCCTGAAGCATACTTTAGAAGTTAGCCGTTCTATTCTTATTCCATTAGATCTTATGATTTTTGTTTGGATGGCGCAATAAAGAATGAAGTACGAAAAATTAATAACCCTACCCTATCAGCTTTCTATAGGAATAAGAAAATATTGATACCTAACTTAAAGAGAGAAGAGTGCATTATTGTTGCACTTTTAAATAACTAAATAAAATGGTCTATTGGTTAGTATCCATGTATAAAATAAAAAGATGTATTTATTCACGCATAGGAAAACTTTTCAACCCATCCTTTTAGTTTAGGTTAAACAATATCTGCCTTAAAACTATCGACAAACGTTTACACCGAGGCTAGAATCCTATGGCTAAATTTCATTAAAGAATAATTGTAAGAGAACCTTTATTAAGATTACTAAACTACTGTTTACTTAGATAACTGATAGCTCCAAACCATTGACGTTTGGTTTTTCTATTTTATTTATAAATTCATCAAATGACACGTCTAAGCCAAGCAGGAACAATGTATTTTTTTAAATTCTACTATGAATAAAATATAACTCTAATTGATATCATTACCAGGCCTGACAACCGTATCACCGAGCATCCTTTCCTCACACAGAAAAGTAATTAAGGAATTCGGCAGTGGATTCCAGTCAAGAGTGAAGATTTGAGAGGAGAAAGATGTGATAAAATTTTTACAGTCTGTCGATTTGAATAATCAAGACATTTCAAGTCAGGCTAACCTATAGGTTGCATATAGCCTGTTAATGGGATGAGACTATTCCCATCCTTTCACAGACCCGGTAGGTAGGGTGGTGCAACATTTCCTGTCCCCAATCCTTACTTATTTTCAGCTTTCACTCCATAGAGATATTGCTGGTTGGTAATGTCATAAAAGCGAATTCCCTCATTTTAAGCCCAATTCTGTCTTTGTATTGTATTACCAAGGCTTACAGATTGACTCAAAAATAATTTCTTTTAATTTTAACAATGTGAATTTGGGTATGTATTTAAATCTGAGAACTTTAGTCTGTAAATAAGATTTCTGTATAGATATTGGTTGTCCGGGTGTTTTGACCGGCCCGTTCTCTATACCGTTTAGCATGGACTAAGGACGAACACTTTCCCTACTACTTGTAGTTGTTGCAATTGTACATTGAATTACAGAACGGCATGGACGCACCTAATAAGCGGACGCATCCGCTGTTATTAGATTTATCGTATACTATTTGTACCCTTGTCTTTTTAGGGAAGCTTTTCTTACCTAAAAATAAATAATTGGGCTAAAATCGTTCATAAGAATACGAATCCAACTGAAAACAACGCCTTATATAGAAATCGTTGAGGGTACTTGTTGGCTAGAATTTCTAAAGGATAAAAAGTCTCTAGCCAAAGTCCCCATGCTTCCAATTCTTTGTTCGCAGAAGCAACCAACTACGCTGCAGTACCGCACCGTGGTAGTCGTATCATTACATTGGAGAAAGTCGATAGAAATCGAATCTCTACGATCCTACAGAAACAGCAGTCACATTTAATGAGTTAGGCTTTCATTCTCAATTTCATTCTCTTTTCATACTCTACTTTAACCTTGGTAGACATATTTTTACGGGTCTTTCTTCGTAACCGTTAAATAACAAATCCAATCCGACCTCCAGAGTCTATACATATACGTAGTCAACTGAGTTAACTAATGCATTATACTGCCCTAAGACTGCACAACGAGAAAGTAAAATTAAATACATAAACGAAATACCATTATCTATTTTCAGATGGATCGAAAAGTCATGGACATTGAGAACGGATCCTCTCTTGACAGGGATGAAAACCAATGTTTTTTGCTGATGTTTTAAATAAATAACTGCCGATTCCACTGCAATGCAATATATTTATATGTATTATGCTGTATGCTGTGCTTTCTCCAACCTCTCGGAAATTTCACCGTGGACTTTATACACCAAACGAATCAACACATCCTTTGTTATACAGGATCGGCTTTAGATAAGACGAAGATTGGTGCAGTAGGGTAGCTGTGTATTTCAATATAACTACTGGCATAGATGGTACTAGAATAGCTTTATAATCTAGATTAACTACAAGTGGGGTTATTGGCTGTGAGAAATTCTTTACAGAGATTTAGTTGAGTTGGCAATTCCATTTTCTGTGGTTACGACGGGAGGGACTAATAAAATAAAATGATTGTTTTCCTTAGCAATGCAGTATTTTCATTCATTTGTTTCTCCTGCTTGACATAATTCGGTTTTTTGAACCACTACTGGAACTGGATTTCTTGACCTTTCTTTGACTTTGAATTGCTTAGAGCGTCGAGATCGACGGTAATCATTTACAAAAAATTAATTAAAGTTCTTGCTAAGCAAGTTTCATCTGCCTTCTATCTTGATTTTCTTTTGTTTTCTAGCCAACTTACCCGTGCCAGCGAGCGTATTTGTCTTGTTACTTTTGACAAATATCCCTTAAACTACCTATAATACAGAGAAAGCTGAAGAGATGATAGAGAAGAATAATGACCCGAGATTCAAAGCAATATTGATCGCATTTAGGTGAAGGATACCCCAGTCTTGTGGCATCTCAAAGCAAAAAGTTCTTTATCTCTCTTCGGCATTGTAAAGCTCTTGGATCAAGCTAAATGTAGGATGTATGTTAGTCTAGCTACGTAATAGGATCCTACTCACGGATTTCATGGGATTGGTGTTCCATCAATCAAATGTTATAATAAAGACAGAATAGTACTGTGTTTTGCTTTCATCGTCAGAAAAGGAACAGAGGATACAAAAACATTATGAATTAATTAAGTTACACTTAAGCTTAACTCCTTTGAAGCATATCATGAATCGTTTTAGCCCAGTCAATTGGGTTTATGTAGCCACGCATTCCGTCCGTCCGTCCGTCTGTGTACGGACACGACACCTCTCGAAATAATGACACCACACCGCTACAATTTGGCATAAGGGGTTAAGAGACGTAATCGAAAGATAAGTTCGTAAACCAGCCCAATCGGACCACCCATTGACCCGTGGGGGTCAAAACGACCCCCACTGGCCTGATTTTTCGAAAAATATTGTCCCGCTACTTTTGTTCAAAAGTACCAAATAACATATTATTTTTGGTAAAACCCAAAGTTTTAGGTACATGGGGATTAAGGAATCAAAAAAAGAACGGTAAGAAAAGTGTGAAAATCAGGGTGTGGGGGCTGTGCCCCCACATAAGAATAAATGGATGAAGCTGATCAGATCGGGCGACAGTCGTAGACTACCCCCGACCAAAAACTGACGCAGATTTCAATACGTCAAACGGGCAGCGGTCATATTCCTAAAACAGTATGACTGACTGGACTCACATAGCTGCTTTGAGGAGGTTTTATAACGTATTGAGCAAGCCTTATCGATTCAATGAAATATAACCAAATAGCAATATAAGATGTACCTACATAGGTAACCTAAGTCAAGATAACATCTAGTCAAAGTACTAGTCCATGCATGCTTCTATTTATTACTCAAACGCTGGATCAATCTGGAGGATGCATGTTTATTTGATACAAATAGGGATTAATTAAATTCATGTGGGCCAACGACCATTTTCAATTTCTGCAGAAGAGGAAGCCAGCTGGAAGACAATTTTCTGCTCACCTGATCCCAAGCTTGCTTAGACAGCGAGAAAGATTAAATAAAATAAAAACAAACGCATGTTTTTTTCTGGGAACGCCAATGAGTAGAGGTTACTCATAAGCAGATCATTGCATGAATAATACCAAATCTACGAGGCTACAGTTTGACACAGACATGAATGGAGAATGGAGTAGCTTGTAATCATAGACTGGCTGGCTGCTATTGCAGAAGAAAGGTGTTTGCTTAATGATCATCTATGCTTTGATGCAGAAAATGTTGCAATTGATCAATGAGGCAGAGCTTTATCTTGATCAGAGCATAACGACAAGATTTCCCCTTATTCAATCGCTGTGAGAAAATTAATGATGATGCGGTTAGGGAAATTATAAAGGCTGTATAGGAAAATGAGCTACTTGAACCATTTAACAATTTCCTTGAATGGATAAATTATAGTGGTGTGAATAAAACGTAATTATGTGAAAACATACCAGTCTGATTGAACACTGCTATTTATTTCGTATAGTATCTAGGTATTTGAATAGGCATTAAACCTTTTTGTAATCTAAGAACCGGATAGGAAGCGACTATTCACAATTTCCTGACATTAAATAAATATATATTAAAAATAACATTTCCTGTCACACTGATTTTTATTTGATACGCAACCAGTGATCCGGAGCCTTTCTAATTTCTTGTAAAAACATATTTTCAATCAAATATATTACCACATTTGTATAATCATCTCCTCCTTATGCGTACTTAATAAAAAATTTAAATGAAATCCTACATGCATACAAAAGTATGCCATCCTGCCTCCAACAAATTCCCAAACGTCGTCTTAACACTAAAGAAGATATATCTACCAAATTTTTATCTCCTAATTTCAAGGAGAGAGCAGTTAACGGATAATGAGCTTTTTAGGTGTTTTATTGACGAAATCAGTAGATTTTCATTGAGTTAAATCCCCCTATTCCCATCCCTATAGATTAATATACGTTCTTAAAGTTTTCAACCACTAGATTAAGAGCATAATACCAAATGAGGCAATAAAATATTTTGAAATAAAATTTACAACGATAATAAATCAGGAAACGGCCATTTCAAATGATTAGGGATCCACCGTTTGCCGACAGAGTGTAGCCGCCACGCCTTACTAAGCTTTTTTGCTCTTGTGTGATTCGGTTGAATAGCCAAGAAATAACGGGGATATGGATTACTAGCACTATACATGATTAGTAGCTTTTCGGTGTAGATTAAAATTTAGATGCCCATCATGTCCAAAGTTGAGATTAATGCCTTTAACGCTCAAGGAAAATAAATGGCTTCATTATACTTTCATACAAACCAGATGATGGGAAACCCTTCCCTGAAGCTTTATTCACTTGTTTAAGCTATCATGTGGCACATTATCTTACTTCCGTGTCTTATCTCAATCTTATAGACGATGGGTTCTACCATAAACTTGCTGTACAAATAAACCTCTCTTTGCGGAAGTAGGTTTGACCTACAGAAGAAACGAGAAATGCAGCGAACTTTCGATAAGCCTGGTTTACAAAGTGACACAGCAAATGGAGAGGTCTACATTACTTAAATCCATATCAGAGTCCGATAGCGTACGATTATGCAACGATGATAGCGAAGAACATGCCACTTTTTCCAGTCCGATCCTACCTATGAACTTGGTACCCCTTAACCCTTACAACACATCAATTTAACTACAAAGGAAAGAAAGCACTCATAAGATTAAATCGGGCATTTTCGATGCAACTTATACTATACTGTTGTAGAGATTTAGTCCAATATGGATAGGATACCTGCAAGTGAGCCCATCCCATTCAAGGACGCTTTTTTTATTGGGTCACACTGTTAAACTGAAAAATACATATTATGAATCATTTGTTTTAATGCAACGCGGAATCTAATATTTCTAACTCTCGCCATAAACTAATTTCCGTACTTTTGATCCCGGTGAGTGCAATTGTCTGGGAGGTAGGGGGAATGTATTCGTTTACATTCGTTATGGATCAAAGCACAATGTTATTTAGATTTTTAAAAGCTTATTCCAGGGTAACAATTATGGGGTAATGCATTGACGACGCGACGGTGACGTTAAATCATAGCAAGTAACAGAGTACAAAGTAAAAGTATCCAGAACCACTGGAGGGTAGCAATAGCAAATGTAATGGCTTGGCAAAGGAATCAAGCTTATATTGACATTAAATGATTAATTAATACAAGTACTACAAGTATATGACTTATGAAAGAGCTCACCAGATCAATAAGCTGCGACAGACGTAATCCCAACCGGACAAGAACAGTATCAGTATTGTTGTATACGGGCCGTATAAGACGATTATAATTACTTAAAAGGTCATCATAGAGTCGTTTGGCATCGGGATTTCCAAAAGTAGGATACGCTAAATTAAGGATGACCAGGGTTAGGAAGATGTAACCATGAGCCCGCTGGACACACATGGTCCGCGTGGTTGTACAATGTTGCCTCATAGCCCAAGCCTTGGCAGAGCTACCATCAGAAAAACATGGGAGTAGACGAGCAGTTGACTTCAACTGGTTTCCACACCGCTGACCCGCATGCCCCTTCTGATGATCACGATGACGACGATTGCAAGGGTAGTGATGGTGGACACTAGGATTACTCTCCTTACTACAGTTTGATGGCAGTGGTTCGAATCTCATTATACGTATCACAGACTGAGCAGTAAAATTTCCTCGGATGAAAGAAATGGTAAACAAGATGACCTCAGGAAGTACGGAGAGAAACAATATCTTGGTTTAAATGTCTCTTTCCAATGGCTCCTTTTTGAGAGTAACGAACCGTTCCTACTGACTTCCTTGTAGGCTTACAAAGCGAAGAACTAGATGAATTCAATCGAGTTTTTGAATATACTACCGGAGGCCTCTCATACGTGTTCTTCGTGAGCATGTATGCACTCAGCATCCTTCGTGGTCTTGGAGTCTGTCCAGCACTTTCCAAAAAAGTTTCTTATTATTACGATTGCTATTTCTTCTTCTACCACTCCTGTTACAGCTATTAATAGGAGGATTGGGTAGGAACTGACGGGTTTTTTCTTTTTTCAATTTTTATTCCAAAGAATGAACCTCTCCTATTAGCAGTAGTAGTGATAGCATTGGCAACAGCAGTCGTGGCACTTGCAGACGGACTTATCAGACGCATACCAATCAACGATCTTATGCTTAGAAAAATGTCTGAGCTGAAAATCGAGCACATTCGTTAGTAGGAATGCAGTAGGAAAAAGTTTCCCAGTTCTTCCTTCTCGTTATATTCTCTACTCGAGAGTCTTACTGTCTTTACTAGCATTTGCCTTTCTTCATCTTGTGTTTTTAAAGCTCCCTGCAGTCTACTCTCACAGGCCTGTTCAACTCATATGCATTCATCCTCATACCGATTTCCTCATCACTGTTACAGTTACATCTCAAAGAATCCAGTAGAAATGGTCCTTGGGGGAATATTCATTAATCTCTTTTACCATTCAAACTAAATATTCCATTATACACTCTCTCCTTACTAACCCACTTCATTTCTACTCTAAGCGCACGTTTGCTTTGCGTTATTCTGCAATATACACGCTATGCATGTTTTGAAATTGAAGCCGTCTCAAAGGTATAAAATCTTTTTTTCAATAGGCATTTCATTAAATAATTCAAACATTTCCTAAACTCGAGTCTTACAACTCATTCAGAACAAAAGTATTCTTTTATTTAACTACAATTTAAGTAACTTCTATGTGTAATCTCTCCTCAAAGTTACCAATGAGTGATGTTCCAAGTGTGTACGACAAATTCACTTTATATCAATATCTAATATATAAAAGTGTCTAAAACATTGAGTTATTACCTTTCTCTCAGCCAACTAGCGGTGGTGAGCGAACTTGTCATTCATTAAACTCCTTCATGTTAATTCCATACACGCATCCTATTGCTGTCAATCGACGCACCGTATCCTCTACCACGCCTGATTATCATCATAAGGGAGAAAGTGAGAGGTTGATTCCCATAAAAGTTGCTTTCGTGTGTCGGACTCAGACCATCAACTTCGCCCATGAAACTTTGCCGGTTGAAGGTTGTATTGTGTACAATCTCAATCACTTCCTTCACTCAACCTCAGTACTTTATATAAATAGTGGTCATTCCGTCTACCTATTTCCTCTACACTCAAGCTTCCAATTATCAAATTGGTTTTAGTCCATCAGCCAAATAAGTCCAACCTCTACCTCATCCACAAAACTACTATAGCACCTTTACAAAAAAGAGACCAAACTGCTGAATTTACAAAACTCCGCGTAAATCCCACAAACCTTATCTAAAAATACTTATCCCTATTCAGCTAATTATCTGAAGTGTACCAACCAGTTATATACAAATACAACTTTGTTCACCACCGTCGCAAGTTTAGGTTTAATTTTAATTTCACCCAAGTACAAAATGCAGGCTGAACCAAGTAGAATAATAATAGTATGCAGACTGATTCCAAATCGTATGCAAACTATCCTGAGAGACTGCACTGTCCGTCTGTATGATAATTTTGTTGGGCTTGGAAAACCTCAGTAGTAGATATTTCCCTGGCCCTCCTCCAGTCTGCTGAATTCAGTCAGCCTCCTTTGTATGTGAGGAGTTGAGCTTTCTTTTTGAGAGAGTCGGGATAAAGGTGATGTTGGTGCTGGTGAAAACTGCACATAGAGCCTGTTGCGATTCGTTGCGTTTGCCAGCAGCAGTGGCCGAATTTTCATTGGCAGCCATTGCCTGAGATAGGAACTACGGCTGCTACCAAGGAACGGCTAGAGCATATAATATAAAGATTAGGAACCCAGAACAGAGAGCTCTCTTCTTCCCGTGGTCCTTGTTCACTTTTGGGAGAAAGGAGACACAGGGAAAGCCGGAGTGAAAGTACACGAGAGCCTCAGATACCCGCCAAGGGGGAGGCTGCACTCCCACTTTCTCTCCCTTTTCCAACCGCATTTCATCCCCACAATTATACTTACTTGACGTAGCCACCTTCCACTACAGTTTTCGGGGTACTGAGACATATCCATGTAGGCGGAGCCATCCTATCCCACCTATGCTGGGGAAAGAATCGGAATCACTGCTTTTCCCTTATTGCTAAAGCATCTGCTGAACATGGTATTGTTTCCTCGTGTTTTTAAAACTATGTTTCAATACGGCCCTTCTGATGTGTAGGAAATGGGTTGGATGAAACGAGCAGTAGCCCTTGAGTTTTGCCTATCACTGGATGTAATATTACATTCTTCTCTAATCTCTTGGAGACTTGAAGATATCTGACTGGACTGGCGGTCCTTGTAGATATGAACTTGTTTGCCTTGCCACTACTACTCTCCTTTAACTACCACTAGTTATACAAGTCCAAAACACTTTTGTTGGTTGGAATGGAGGGAGAGTTGGGGTGAAAGTATGTGTGGGCTTATGAGGTATGTATACTGCTTGGTCCATTCTACTGCATTTTTCTAATACGACAAAGTTATAACTAGGAAGTATACAGTGGAGAAAAAAGTAGGACCAACTTTGTTGTAGTTTCAAATAAATCTACCCTCTACAACTTTCTCTCTTTCTCCTTAAAGAAATCCTCTAAGCCTATTAACTTATATTGTGCTTAGCTAACAGAGAAGTATGTTTTGTAGTATCATAACACAAATATTTTTCGAATGGATTCTTATCAATGTATTAAGCGGCAGAGGAAGAAGATCTGGACCAGCACACAGAGTAAAAAGGGTGCAATGGATTCTTTCTGAGATCTATTATATTTATTTTGTATCATGTACAACTCTAGAGAGGACGTAGGCAAGGGTGGTAATAGTAGTTTGACTTGATATTTCTCTCAATCCACTTTCATTTCGCAAGAGAATAACTACTGGCTCAAGGAGAATAATGTAAATTCAGTGTGTAGTAGTGGCAAGGGGATTGAGAGCAGCTAAGATGCCTAAATGTAGAATACCCTCAGTACATATATGTATAGGTTACAACATATAGGTATACAACTACAATTGTTTATTATAGGAGTTTAATCTGGAAACACAACGAAAAAAATACGATGACGGCATTTTACTAAGTATAAGGATTTAATGCATTATGTTACCCAACAGGGAAGGGATAGCTTGTTAAATGAAAGGATGAGCATTCTCTTTTACAGTTTATGAAGACTTGTAGTGTTGGAGAAAATGGGTGATGTGTTGTAGTTTTAATGCCTAAAGACTCCTAGGATTTGGTCTAATGGACTAAATACTTGTAAGAAGATATAGGAAATAAGGAGAAAGAGAGAGATTTAAAAGGGAAATTCTCGTATGTCTATTGTTTCTTTCATTGTGGGCCAGCGGGGCGCGTCCATGAAGAAGATCTCTGGCACGTTATATTTACTATACTTCTCTAACATGTTTCAGTAGATGTACCTAACTCCTTTAATTTTATTACTTAACTAAAGCCAAAACGTTGTTTTTATAGATTTATAGCTAGCCTTTAGCAACACTTTTACTTCCAGTGGATCTGTAGGAGCTGTAGCAACATTTATACCTACCGTCGATCTGCAAGAACATCTACCTTACTTTGGTTCAGTTTTCGCAACTCTTTTGGATTGTTCTGGTGAGGTTTTACAAACTTGTCGACTTAAAAATTAGCTTGCAGATGTACAGGACAAAGACATATTAAACTAGTTAGTACTGCTGGCACTACTGAGTACTTTTGGCTAATGGTCAGGATAATGTGATGTTGTTCTGAGCAAGTTCTAGCTTTATCCAAACTTTTAATTGGTTGTCCCGTCCAAATTGCTTGCTAAAAGATACGACACAGTTACTGCTGCTTTCTCTGTAAATGCACTGCTGGGTTAAAATAACATTAGAACATTACCCTACTAAAAATAATAAGATGTCTATGCTCGGAATAGCATAAAAATAATTAGGGTGCTACTATGGATGAAACGACTAGATTGTCTAGACTTACGGTTTTCGCATTAAATTGTAGTTTGCTCGTATTAAGGATTTATATTGCTAATAATCTTGCAAGGTTAATTTAACGTATTAGTTACATACTCTGCTTTTACGAGTAACATTAGCAAAATAAATAGAATGGGCTGATGTTATTGTAATTAAGGATGGTCTTTTTCATAGAATACAAGCAAATTAGCAGACAAGCAATAGCTGTATTTTGCATGATTGAGTAATGGGAGCTAGTGCTTGGGATGGAAAGTATTTAGGGAAATGAAAGAATATGAAGAGACTGTGTAGCAAAAAATTTATGTGTGTTGTATGCTATCTTTTATTAAGTAGAATTAAATTAGAAGATATACGCTAGTTTGTATTGGAAATCCAAATAAATATAATCCCTGATGCAAAATAATATATAGCTCTTGCAAAATACATATACATGCTTCATTTTTACGACACTATAGAACATAGGTATCAGGTTTAACAAAGTTCCATAAGTTAGCATTATTTTTCAAAACAAATTTCTACTTTTCCTAAACCAAACAAACGTTGGAACTATTCACGCTTACGTAAATATTCACTGTATTTGTACGAAATAATAAAATCCAGATTAAAAGGTTGCCAGCTTTGGCAATGACAAATCTACTTGGGATTGGATTACATACCTAATTCTTAAGAAAAATAATCGCAAAAACTCCGAAGGGTTCCTTCTTAAATTTCTTAAGAGTTTCTTTTGCAATAAATCCATCTTTTCAGATTTAGTAATATTATACTTCTACTATCAAGTTGACACAGAGGACGGTGATTTAATATCAGAACTTACAACCCTTTCTCCAAATAAGTTTACTTTCAAACCTTCAACCTGCCTGCCTGCCTACCTTTCGCTTTCAAACTCATCGAAACGTAAACAGTGGCATTTTCTTTGAAGTCTAAAGATTCTAGTTCTGGCTGACGTAATTTTAAATGTAAATAGTCTAAACGAGATGACTCAAATTTATCTATTGTAGTGAAACCCGTTGGAAAAATTCTTATAGTCCTTTCAATAAACACATATACACTAGTCCTTCTGGAGCTTGATTGACCGACTACTAAATATATTCTGCCAAGTTTGTTGATAAAGCCCGTACTTCATAAAAAAAGTTTTACCCTACCCGTTTTTTTTAAAAAAAAGTCAGCTATCTGGAGTTGTTTGTGTAAGACTTCTTTTTAAATTCTACTTACCTAATCCATATTTTCCTACTGCATCTGATTTCTTTTTATCGTAGGTCTATGGAGTGAATTCAACAATGAACAAAAATGTTGGATGGGGTGGGCCTCACCCTTCGGCACTTGAATTAGTTTGCTGTCTCAACAAAGCCTCAAATCATTTATTTCGACTATCGTCAGTCAGTTTCAAATCGAATCCCTGCCTTTCCTGTCGGCACTATTTACTTACTGTTGAAAGTCTTCAATCAGCAGAGGAGCAGTCTTATCGATGCGTCTTAGTAAAGAATAGACTTTCCAGAAGAAAGACCTTTCAACTGAATGGGCCTAGTCTCAAACATTCATCCTGTTTCGATGAATGATTCTTACTTATGAACACCTTCAGTGAATAAGGAATATTGCTTTTCAAGTTTTCCTTTTTGCCCAAAATGTCTGCTTCAATGGATTTACTCTAACATCCTGCACAAAATTCAACTATCAGTTTGGAAATCGATGTCCATTTTTCTTCCTTTTGTGCCTACACGTTTTTCCTTCTTCTTTACACTGTAAGTAAAGGGGTTAGGACTGAAATCTCCAGAATTTATTCACACCCCCGTCTTTTAAAATCTTTTGAAAGGTTAAAGATGTTAATTTCACATCATCAGTGCTGGCATTGCATTTTTTTATTTTTAAAGGAAAAAGTAAATCCCTCTTCTAGTTATGCTAAAGATAATCTACAACGGGAATTGAATTTGAAACGTGGATTTGTCCTCACCATATTTAACATAACCAAGATTTTTCCACGGTTTTTTGTCGTCGTCTTTTCCTACTCTAGGTGGTGCGAATCCTACTATTTCAGGGTTTTTTAACGATTTCAAACCCGTACGGAAAACCAGATATTTTCTAGCCAGCTTAGAAATTTTTTAATTTAATTTTTGGGAGACCTTTCTCATGTTATGATGAAGTTGTGTGTTCATTTTTGAGGTGCTAGCAATGGGAAAAGTTGCATAAACTGAGTTTTTGCAACACCGTATTTCTTTGGTATTTCTGCTGTTTCGCATGCACTAAAGTTGAACTGTAACTGTACGGGAATTGCAGATTTGAACAGAAAAACGCCTTTTTATGAAGCAAAATAGATTTCATAAATATATGCGACTTTTTCCCATTCTAGGATTAAACGGATTGTCGTGACCGTCCGTCCGTCTGAGGGCACGAAAACTCTCGAACGCACAATGCTACTGTCACCAAACTTGGCACACAGTGACAAATCGGTCAAAACCCCCCATCGGGTAATTAAATAGCCTAAAATATTTTGTGTTACTTTTCCACTACAATCACAAAAATATTACTAGTTTGGCAAAAATTGAAAGAATGAACACCCGTGGGCAGAGCTTCAATAATCCAGATTAAGGATTAAATGATTAGAAGGTAATCCAGATTATGGATTGTTTGTAATCTTTAAGGCGTAATCCGGGGGTACAAAATTAATACAACTAAATCCCTAATCCCTATTCCAACTAATTCAGACGAGAGAAAACAGGAAAACCAGAGTACGAGGGTGTGAGGGCTAGCCCCCACGTTGAAAAACAATTCTAAAAAGACACCACTCTACAAATATTGTGCCAAAGCGCCCTAGAATGGGCTCTGCTAGGTGCACCCGGAGGTTTTTGTATAATAAGCCATATCTGGGCACACAAAGGTGAGTTTTTTTTATGGGTGTGGTCAGGTTTACGCAGAATGGGTGATGGGTTTGAGAGGTGGGTTCCTTAAACTTACGATGACAATGAGTTAGGATAGGTGGGGTATACTAGTTAAAGAGTGGCTCGGCGGGGTAAAGATGACACATCGGATAACGTGCATGGAATGTTTGTATAATTGCACCAAGAACCATCATATTCATGAGGTTACAAACCCAGTTAATATTTCAAAATGTCTCATTTGCCAGTAATTCATTTTAACTAGGATGGTTACATGAAAAACATTCGATGGCGATGGGTCAAGAGGACTAGAGATGGGTGCGGAGGGGTAATGATGGGGGACGAAGGATGGTTCCCATTTCAGCGATGGAGATGGGTCAGGAGGGGTGGGTGAGCGCGCGGAAGGTTTACGATGGGGAAGGGTTTGGATAGGAAATGAAACTTCCTTGTATGTTAGGCTATTTAAAAACCCTAGTGGATTTTAGACCCCCACAAGCTTTGAAAGTACCAAACTTACCATATTTTTGTGAGTACCTTGAAAAAGTACCAACATATTTTAGGCTATTCAATGACCCGATGGGGTCACTAAGTCACTTTGTCGACTGATTTGGGTCATTTATGAGCTTACCCTCAGGTAAAAAGTTGAAACCGGTAGCACCATTCGCTCGAAAAAGTTATCATGCCGCCAGACAGAATCACCATCATGCAGAATTTCAGACCCGATGCAGCATATGAGTAGTTTACAAGAACTGACTGAGGGAAAGATTGCGTGAAAGGCAGTCCTGAATCAGATTTTAGCCTGAAAAGGGGTCATTACTTTAAATACGTACCATTTACAAAAATATTTTGGTCACTTATGAGAAAAAAAATTTTAGTGACGAAGAATATTGCGCATACCTGCATATTAAGGTCACTCACTGCTCGGATCATATATGATTTGAGGCACATGAAAGGACGGTCGCGGTTCAAAAACCAAGAGCATGTTCCAATTTCTGCTTGGTACAAAGGATGATCTTGATACTGCAGAATGGTGTGATACTTAATTCAGGGTGTACTTCTGAAGCATAATATTTACTAGCTATATGCTGATTTTTTCGTTTGACGAGAAGAATTAATATATCTGTGTAGAAAGAAATATAATTTTTAAAGATGGCAAAGTGCTTCTCTAGAATATCATCTTTCGTATTCCCCAGTAAGAATGTAAAGCTGGTAATAATATTCAAACCAAGCAGGGAGATAAAAACCCATAATCACAATTCATTTCTAACGTTGGCTATTCCATTTTTCAAACTTTTTTTTCGTTAATGCTCTTTAATTTTTTAGTTTCTTCCATTTCCTCTACTTAGAAATAAAGAGGAACATAACATTCAGCTTTATTTCTCGTTATTTCACAGCGCATTTCGTCCGTCTCATGATTATGTGGGAATAAGGGATATAAAATAAACCTGTATACTTTCTAAATCTTCATGCCTGAATATGAAGCAGATATGTGTGAGCCAACTCAATTACATTTTCTTGCATATTTCAACTATTTCATGCAAGGAGGTCCAGCCCCCAACATCTCTTCTGGTAGTTATAATTCCATTCGCTCATTCGTGGTTACTATCCCACCAGTTCTCATCCTATGAAATGCAATAAAATTGCACTCAACTTCTCCCATAGCCGTTGATAATGCCAGGCCTGTTATCGTCTTTGACATAATTCATTTAAAGAAACGCTGTCAACCTGCATAGTATGGAAGTTACTCGATTATGAAAACCTCATTGTCCCGTGGTTTCACTGATACAGCAAATAAGTACTTAGTCTGTGTAATGATGAATTCTTCCACCAAACCTCCTCATTCTCGTAGATCACAGCATGCATCCGGTTAAGGTAAACGCCCACTGACTGTACAATGGAAACCGGCAACGACAAATAAAAAGCTACTGCTACGGCTTGATTTATGATACGAAGATTTATCAAGGTATGGATCGGTCTCAAAACTTAGTTTGTTTGAAAACAGCTTTCATCTCATTTTTACTATTTCCTTCATTAAAAGGAAGTTTGTGAAGGTTAAAACTCAGAATGGACTCTTATTCAATTCAAAATAGCTAACAGCTTTGGTGGGTTGTTTGGAATTTAAAAGCCAGTTATGTACGATAACAGTGGACAAAGGACCTTTGTAAAGGAGACCATGTAATCTTTAGATACCTCACATGACACAGGATTTCGAGAACATTTAGTAGTTCAGGTATAAAAATGGAAAGTTATATACTAAATCCAGAGTAGAAGCATGGGAATTACGAGGATAATAATAGGTATAATTAACAGAAAAGTCCCATCAGTACAGAAGGAGGGAGGACAAACGCTAAGTGAAAGTTTGCTTTCACTCTTCCATTTCATTCCGTTTTACTACCAATGATTTTAACGTTGGCACATATTTACAAACGAGTTAAAACCCTTCAACCACAATAAAGTGAAGACCAGCCGTACTTTGTTCATAAACATCCAAAACTACTTTCACCTTGACAGGCAGAAGGAAAGTATTCAATCTGCGAAAGAGGCTTGTTCAATAGACATCACACAAGCACATTATCATTTCTCTCTACGAACCTACCAGCTCCAAATATATCCCATTTAATTCTCTCATAAACTCCGGTGAACTAATAATATTGCTAGTACTACATACTGGGAAGTTATGTTATATCCATTATTGTTATATCTTTGTCGGGGACTAAATCCTCTGGTAATAAGTACTTACATAATGCTATATCAAACGCGTTTGTAACATAACAGCTCCTTTCTAAATGCCTGTCTGAGTTTGACTGAAACGGGCAATTAAAATTTATGGCATGAATTTGTCTATACCGAGACTACAAATCAAAGAGAGGCTCGTAGCTCTTTAAGTGGCTGGATTGCTAGATGTAATATGACCATAATTGTAAAAATAGATCAACGGATGAAAGTGTGGAGTGCGACTGATGGGATGTGTAGTTAGACTTCTGCCTTTGGGTGCTTGCCTGACATAAATCGGCTAAACTGGCTTGAGTTATTAAAGGGATATTACCGAAAGAAACGTGCATCAAAAAATTTAGTTACTTAAAGCTCTTTTTGAATTTCTTTCCTTCCTTTTTAGGTGGATAGCACTTGCATTAACTTACTAGCTTTCCCTACATGAGACGATTTCATGCTCCTCAATAATGAAATGTTTTTAATAGAGTTATTTTCTCTACAGGAGCTTTGGTGGTAGAAGTTTTAAACAGATATCTTAAAAGATATATAATTATAGTTAAGTTAACTTACAGCAGGAAACTAAAGCCATACATTTTAACAGTTAATATTCTTTTTTCAATAAAGAGTTCCTATCTATGCAAACCAATTATCCATCCTATATGTAAAATTATCTTCCAAAGATTGGGATTGAAGCTTTATTGGCAAGAGGGAGCAGGCTTAAATTCTACTGACTTAAAAAAATATGTGTTAAGGTGGCAAAACTGACTACTCGTTGTGGTCAACCTTTTCTGCGATTCTAGTTTTTTTTTATATTTTACGACAGGAACTATTCCATCCTTGGAATTTAAATTTTTTTCAGCATGTATTATATTGAGAAGAACTAAAACGCTTTTCATTTAAGCCTAAATGTTACGGGGCATTGCATTGTGTTTTCCTATTACAACAGATCAACAGAGTAAACGTTAGAGCCATAGACATCAAACATGCATATCAAATCAAACCACGCAGACACTTAAAATC
Organism: Hydroisotoma schaefferi; assembly: GCA_034682405.1. Classification (NCBI taxonomy): domain Eukaryota; kingdom Metazoa; phylum Arthropoda; class Collembola; order Entomobryomorpha; family Isotomidae; genus Hydroisotoma; species Hydroisotoma schaefferi. The sequence continues at coordinate 58,435 of JAQFZX010000075.1, forward strand.
GAAATCAACTAAACTTTATTTTAAGGTCTGCCATATCTGTAATCGAGTAGATATCCCTAGAATCTTTGCTCAACAATAAATCCTGAACTCTCATAATACCAGCTAATTAAAAATTGTATTCACAAACAACATCTTTGTAAGATGCTTAGAAATTAATCAAACGAACCAGAATAATGATTTACTACGTGTTAAGCCCCATGCAACCTTTTTAATAACGATTTTATTTTGAGTTTTGAACTATAACGAAGGAAAAAGTCTGCCACCCTTCGTCTTTGACAGAAATAGGATTTATGCTTCTATATTTACTATTAACAACTGTCATTGCGTTTTCACACCGCTTCTAGGCAAACAGGATAGATAAATAAACTGGATTGACGCAACATATAGTGATGATGCTACCAATGTATGATGATGTAGTAACCAACTCTTCTGTGGTTCTTTTGAAATCGAAAACAGTCTAACTTGCAGAATCTTGAAATCATCCTTCCTATGTAGATTTCGAATAATTCCAACTATCAACCTAACCCAATGTTCACATAATATCTGCCTTCATAACAAAGAAAATAAAAGCAGTATCCATCATAACGCAGAATGAGCCGATCGGATGCATTCAAACTGAGATGGAAGGATAACACAGTGCTTTATGCAGCCAAAATGAATAGAAATTCATACCTAATACCATCCTAATACACACCATACCTCACGGGCCCGTGTAGGTACCGCTTTCAGGCTACGTTACAGAAGCATTACTCTTTGTCCTGTCTCAGAGCTCTGGACTCTGACAACTGTCATGGTAAGGCGTAGCCGACAGATAAATATAAAAGAGCTTCACATCAGAATAACTGACTGATCCACAAATCAGTTATCCACAGTAGCAAGCAACTGGGAGAGACGTTTCAAATTTGAAATCCTCCAAATGGCTCAGCCAAAAGATTACCTTATACACATTCCCCTCTTCCTACATATTCCACCATGGTACATTTACATACTTCCTTCCAACCAAGAATAACCACCGCTGGCTGAGCATTGTATTGCCAACCAGTCCACCACCACTAGTACCAGTAGTTTTTTTTACCCCACCAGCTTTTGTACCGTGCTTGCTTTTGTTCATAAGAATCTGCATAAGGGGCGAGGGTGAAAGTATCGCTTGGGAGCCCCAGACAGAGCTTCCTAAGGAAGGATTCGCTGTCCACCGACGTAGCCGTTAGCTCCCTCAGTCTTGCGTAGTGTTCAATCGATGTCTGCTCCTTGAGCTGGAGCCACTCCGAGTTTAACTTTCTGCCTCTCCATCACTTACTTAGGGAAAATCCCGTGGAGAAAGTAAAGAAAGTATTCTCCATACTTGGTCGTCTCTTTTTCATAGAACTCTCTCCCTCCTACTGCTAGCTTTCTCTCTACTGTCTATCTTAACTAATGCAGAACATAGAACCACCAACGACGACTAAAATTGTTTAACTCAAGGTATTTTCCTCCTGCACAATCCTATTTCGAGCTAGCAAAATTCTCCTCATGAGAACACATTTAGGGCTGAACAGGAGTGAACTACCACTTACTTTCTCTGAGTGTCTTCTGATTCTGGAATTTTACTTTGTTCTGAAACTGAAGACCTATCATCGGGAATTTCGATACCTTGTGCTTTCTCCACTTTGAGGTAAGATATTGTTTTTTCTTATTAGGAATTAATATTAAACAATTTAGCGCAGAGGTAGGCCGAACAGGTTATATGTTTGAATACTTTATCCTATAGTTACATGTAGCTTTTGGTGATACTGGTAAGAGTATTCTGGGTTTTAATTTGGTTGAAAGCTGAATGACGTATTACTTGTACAATCAAAAGAAACAAATTAGCTAATTGGCATCCAATCATCTTTTCAGACATTGTGGAACACACTAAAAGTTTACGTTCAGATAGAACCTGTTATATACTTTTATTAAGAGGATATAGCCTTAGGGTTCGTATGCTGCAATAGGATATTAATTCATTTATATGTACCATGTGCATTTTATTTTGTTATCTGTAGTAATCTTCTTTGTTCTAAATTGCCAGGTCTTCATAAACTTTTCAGAAACATATATGGACACATATAAAACACGTAAGAGAAACTAAACCCTGCTGGAGTTTTTGGAAGATAGCATGGAATAGTAATAATGTTTCATACGATACGAAAAAAGAAATATCCAAGCGCGGTGGGGCTGTTCCGTTGAAATGATAGTATATAAATTCCATGCAGCAGTAATGGTATTTTGGCTTGAAGCCAAAAAAGATTGTCTGAACTGAACAACTTTCATTTAGGATTCTGTTCCAAAAGTTGTACTTTTCCAAGCAAATATGAAGCACTTATAAATCAAGCCTTCTACATGGGAAATAATGTAACCGTCAGATACAGTGTGTTTCTTCAGAAAAAAACTCCAGATTATATTCCGTTTCCAATATTTTCAGTGCTAAAATCTAGCCGAGTTGTAGCTTCAAACTATTTCTGCGGTGTTTCATAGTAGATTTTCATGTATTTCTTTAAAATAACTATGTACTAATTTATTTTTAATCAAGGAAACAAACGCAATATTATGATTAAGTTGTATTAGTTTTTTTACGATTTTGAACTCACATTAATCGTGAGCTGAACTTGGCCAAGCTTAATATTTTTTATTTGATATAATGGGTCAACTGGAAGAAACTTGATATATGTAGCAGGGAAAATGGCAGTAAAGTATCCAATAAATTGAGTATTTCACGATCTTAGAATTTCCTACAGCCTCTAACATCAATGTCCTTAAGACCATATTCTTCAGCTAACCACTGAAGCTTTTAAACCTTTTACCGGTTCCTATATGCTAAGAAACTTTCTTTCCACCGATTTTTCTTTTTCTTTTATATTATGACCAAGCCATTAGGAGAGATGTATGAGGATGTTATATTATAACCGTAATGTTTCAACACCACAGTACAGTTTAGAGAAAGTATGTGTAAATTATTCCCAAGCATGCAACTACGTCATTAACCTTTCTATACAATTGAAGAGTTGAGGTTGTGGCTGGTTTATATTTTTGAAAAGCTTTCGTTTCATTCTTTTTAACCAATTTGGAGTGAACTGTGTAGCTGCTATATGTTTAAAAGGCCAAACCAATAGTCAAGGTGTTATTATACAAAAACTTCCTGATCGATAAACTATGTCAAAATGTAGAGAAAGGATACCCTTCATTTAAGATACCCGTCATTATAAGAGTCGAGAAATAGTTGGTAGGTAACGAAACGGAAGCTTGTCTTAACCATTAAGGTTGAGTTCTTCCTTGGAAAAAATACAGATTAGCTGCCAAAACTAACGAAGCAATTTCCGTACAGGTTTTTAAACTTATTTTTGGCTTTTATGCAAAGAAGTTGAATCAGATTAAGAAGGGTACAAAAACTCCGAGTTGAAAGTGGGGCTAAAACGTATTTTGCTCTACAAAGACACCTTTCACCCGTCGGAGACATAACTTTAAGTTGTCTCATAATCATATCACTGTCATTTCTAGTGACTACCGGGCCTAAAAGTTCGCTTGACAGTTATTCACGTTATGACCATGTCATAGGATTTCCATTAATCATTTTGCAGTGAAAGAGCTTCAGAAAAAGTGACTGGAGCTTTTTAGAACCTTAATGGATTATTATTTACACCCTGGGGTTTCCGGCTATTCAGATGGCAAAAACAAGTGCAAAAACTACTAAACCCCAAACAACCAAAGTTTCTTTCTGACTGTCCTAATGGAAACTTTAGGCTTATTTCCTGTTCCATAAAATGCATATATTTTTACCTGCATGCATGCTAACTTCAACATGTACGACATACTAGAACGACCCAATATAAGAAAATATCTATTCAACAGTTTATAAAGACATTTCCTTTCAACAAAGAAAATAATATCGTACTTTCACGGTTTATACCTAATTTGCTACTTTGGTCAAAGTCCGAAAGACAAATTACTAGACTTGAGGTATCTTTACTTTCGCTGTACAATTAATTTCATACATTCACGCTTCCATAAACTGTATCTGAGTAAGGAAACAGCACTAAGCTCTTTTACTACAGCAGTATGAATATATTAAATGTAAATTAATTCATATACATAACATCCCCATCATTATATTCGTACATAGTCAAGTTAGTTGGCTGGTGAGAATAGATACATTTAATACTCTTATAAATAATATTACAAGACCTCCTTCCCTTTGGTCTATTATTGAACAACTCTCTTCAATTTAACTTACAGCGTCTAGGATGAAAACCCCTAATCCGCTTACAGAGAAAGAGAAAATAAATTATACGGACGCAGAGTACTGGGAGTAAGCCCATGAACAAAGACTATGGCTTTCTCCACGCTGATATCACGAATCGCATTGCTTCTTGTGGCCGTCGGAGTAGGCTTCATCCCAACGGGGATACATGGGAATCCAGAAGCCAAGAGGTTGTATGATGATCTACTCAGCAACTATAACCGCCTCATCCGTCCGGTGGGCAACAACTCGGATCGACTTACCGTGAAGCTGGGCCTCAAGTTGTCACAACTTATCGATGTGGTACATATATTAATCAATCTATTTGCTTTTGTATTTTAAAACCTCGTTTTTAATGCGGTACGTATTTCTGAAGTGACGTTGAGTTTGATGCCATTACATCAACTACTACTTTCATTTGAGTTAATGTGCAGACCAAACCAGGGCTGGGGATTATTTCATTTTTGACCGATCATGACAAGTTACGCCGTTTCTATTAATGTACTTAAAAATTTAACAATGCCATAGCTTGAAAAAAATTCTTTAATCGGATTAAAATGCTGTGTTTGAATTAATCCTGGGGAAATAGAGTAGTAAATGTTTACCAATTTACATAAACGCAGAGCTTTTGGGTCCAAGATTTTTCAAAAGAAATTATAGGGATAATCTGTTCAAACCTGGAGGTATAATGGTTACTTGAATAAATTTAAGTGGGGTTCTAAGCTCTTTTCCATGTCTTATTCTAAATGCCTACGGCCACGAAGCTCTTAAGATGGGATTAAGCGTTTAAAATATTCAATTCTGAAGCCGATATTTTCATATATACCGTATTTCCCGATTTAATTCCCCACCCGGAATAATTCCCCACCCGGTATAATTCCCCAGTACCTTTCCATGTTAAAAAATTAAATTTTACCTATCTTGTCCATGTTAATACAATTTCTAATTTTTCCTTCGAAATAATAAAGCCCCAGGGGGATTAATTCGGGAAATACGGTATTCATTTGTAGCTTAGCTTTGTCATTTTATATAATTGCTTGATAAATATCCCAAATTATTATTATTACATAACTTTACTCCTACAATTATGATATTTATCAAATTGGTATTCCAGTCATGTTAAAGCCGTTTGCTTTACTTAAAGTTCAACTTATTGTAAACCTCAGTAAATAATTTTCATAAATTCGCATGACCTCCACGATGAATTACATGAACCTTCCATGAATTGCATAAGATTACTCCAGAGAAATTTTTATTTTGAATCTTCCGAATTACAAACGTCTAAGGTATATCTAAACTTTCTACCTACATAGAGAATAGCACTGCAAGCTCATCCCCCGGTTTCCTGATTTTTTTGCTTTCTAATCAACCATATTTCATGAAATTGTGGAGAAGCAAAAAGTTGTGTTAGTGTATATGGTAAAGAAAGGGAAAACAAGAAACAGAGAGCGATGCATCTCATCAAAAATAAATCCTCTCAAGCAATCTCTTAGGAAGTTTCTCAGATGATGAGGATGGGAAATGAGCCAGTCAGACTAGTCAAACTGCCATGAATCTTTCTTGGTACAGTTGTTTATAGCAATCACAAAAGAGTTAAGATGGAAGATAGCTATCTGATAGAAAGTGAGATATAAATCAGAATAGTATTGTGGCAGAAATAAAACTAGCTGGTTGAAGAAGGGATGATTTTCTATACAGTTCTCACATTTAGATACTTTTCTAACCTAGGCGAGTCGCTGTTTACTGTAATTCTAGAAGAAAATAAAACAGCGTTTCTGTTTTTTTTAGAGAGGAAGGTAAAGTAGGTAAACTACAGGGAAATAACCCAAAGAATTCTAATACTGCGGAAATAAATTGAAGGGAGGTTCCTTTAAAGCTAAGAAAAGCAGGATACTTAGTACGTTGACTACGAAAAAAGTAGTAAAAGAAAAATACTAGAGATTGTAGGGTTAGACTTGCTGGGTTTTCTTTCGTTGGATGAGAATCTTCATGACTCTAAAAGAATATTGGAATTTAATCCTCACTGGCAAAGGAAGTAAGCTCAGAGTCAACCTGTCTCTAGAGTAAGGACGAGAAAGCTATGTATTATAAATAGATATGTTGTATTCTTCCGTAGGGTGTGGTTAGTTGGTAGTAATTCCATTCCACTGTAAAAAGTCCATAATATTCTATGGTAGTCAAGTCAAGTGATCCGTATTAGGAAGTCTGTACAGGAGTCTGTGAGGTTGTATAAAGTTTATGAGGCAATGATTTTGGCCGTTGCTGTTGCGAAGTAGGGGAGCTCTCTTAAACACTGAAAGTGGTAGAAATTTATTTTATTCTTTGGTCTGAGCTCATCAAGCGGAAATGATAATATTTTATACTAATTAAAAAGAGTGATGGTGCTACAACCACTTCTTAAGTTTCGTTACGATAAGATTATAGAAGAAATAGGTAGTTTAGGACAGAAAACTTAGAACAATGTTGCTCTGGGATTTTCTACATGGATGAAACTACAAGCAGTTATATTGCACTGTGGAGAGATAAGAGATGCTACACTTTCAGCTATTATTTTTACTGTGCTACGAGGCTGTTGCTAGACTGGTCAGGTTAGCGAGTTGTACAAATGTAATATGCTGAGCACTACATTGGATAATTTAAGAAGTATCCCTTTCGATAGTACATAGTTGTAGTCCTTGAACGATGGGAGAGGTTTTCATTGAGTGAAGATAAATGTTCATGCTGATTTATTTCTTAAATCGCTGTACAATGATTGACGATTATAGTTTTATCACGAATAGAAATATTTACTATAAAATGAGTTAGTAATCTGCTTAGCTATTATAATAATGAAGTTTACTATTAATTATTCAATCGGTTTCATCGCAGTGTATAAGCTTATCAAGTGCATAGCAGGATCGTCTGATTTCGAAACAATATTTCTCTTTTCATAAAAATATATCACCTCGATCAAGTAAAGTAAAATGTAAAAGAAAGCTTTTCACAGGATGCTTATCTCTTATTAATAAAACTGCCAACCCATTGAAACTATCGCGTTCCCATTCCTCCGTATCATCCTAATATGCTTGAAACATTTTTTAGAAAAAAGAAAGTACACAGTCCCTCAAGAATTCTATACAGCATTCCGCTCAATCAATACCTTTATTCCCAATACAAAATATTTGTATTTCCCCACATTACACATTTGGAGGCCCAGTGATAACTAAAAAGAGAGGAAGGAAGTCACAACCATAGAATAAGCTTCAGCGTGCAGACAAATCTTCACCGGTTGGTGAAAGTACTATACCGATTCAACCTGTATAAAGAAATGGAAACGAGGCATCAAATAATAATATCCGTCGGTAGAGAACATTAGGTATAGTATTTCTAAAAAAAATAGTAAAAGATCCACAGGGGAAAGCAGAAGTGGAAGGTCTGGTTAAATAGTAGTGGCACACTACAGTGAGATTAGCACCAAGGCTTGAGTCAGTAGTGGTGCCAATGGTAGATCTATCGTTCGGTGATTGATTGATCCCTCACACACTCAAGCGTGCATGTTTTATTGCCTTCCTTTCCATTCCATTTCCAACTTTCATCCTATTATGCTCCTTCCTGACACTCAACCAAGCAGCACACCAGTTGGCCTGTCCATTTATTTAGCCAATATTCTTCTCTAGCCGCACATGTACGTAAATGTCTACACAGAAAGAGCTAGAAGAAAGCTTCAATCTCATCTTCAATATTTTAATAGAGAAATGTTCTTGTATTAAGTCTAAAAAGAGTTATTTGGGTTGTACTTTATTTTAGCTGCGCATAAACTTACTTTATTAATGAGGTTTTCACCTACCTGTTCCATCGTTTATTGGAATTTGTACTGCTACTGCTACTATTCTGCTAGAAGTAAAATTGATGGGAGGAAAAACTCTCTCTTTAGCGTCTCTCTTTTAATGACATAATTTGATTTATGCACAAAGAGTTTGACTAAGATGAACAGCTATTTATGATGGATCGCTTTTACTCGGTGGAAGAAATAATGAGATCCTTCTACACAGCCATACTGTTCAACAGTAGAGCTTTACAGACTAAGTTGTGAATGGTAGGCGATAAAGTTTATAAATGGGAATGGGCCTTGCATGCATAGGATAGGATACTCTGTATGGAAGGATAATTTGCTTTTTAGCATGACGTCCTCTCGTCCCCTGTAGTTTACAGAGTTAGTTTTGTTTTAATAGTAGATGACTTTACTTTGAGTAGAGTTTCGGAAGGCATTTGAAATTGATGGTACTCAGCATCAGCATTAATTAAGGAGGTAATTATTTTTAATTGAATTCAGATAGATGAAAGCAGATCTGTATTTTTCCTGAGAGTGATGAAGTTCTTCGAAGTTGAGTAGGGTTTATGGCTTAAAAGGTGCAATTAATACTGCTATTGGGTTTTTTATTTCTCGTAATAAAGTTTGAATAATGTAGATGTTGGGTAATTGTATTATATTTCAGAATCTCAAGAATCAGATTATGACAACCAATGTGTGGGTGGATCAGGTAATTCGAGTTTTATTTAATTTAATATATTTTAAAATAGGTCTGAAGTTAACTAATACAATATTACATCACTACAAAAACACGATCTTTTAGGAGTCAAATCTTAACTTTTAATTTTGTTATTTTTCATTTCTCTTAAATAATTTAAGTATAAATAAAACTAAATAAAACATAAATAGAATCCTGACGGTGGTGTTTCAGTTTAATTGAATGAAATTGACATTTTTAGGAATGGCATGACTACAAATTAACATGGAATCCTGAAGACTACGGTGGAGTTGAGACTCTCCACGTTCCATCTGAACATATCTGGCTTCCTGATATAGTTCTATACAACAAGTAAGTCTTGAGTCCAATGATACAGAAGTTGTAAGAAACTACTTCTTGATAAGAAAAAATATGTGAACAAAAGCTGCGTTGGTTTGTTTAAATTACTTTTTACGTAAACCCCTTTCCCGATAGCAAATTGCAGGACTTTTTCCTATTTATCCTATTTGCTTGTTACGATTATGATCAGTGTAAATAGCAAAAAATGCTTATAGTTCCATCTTACCATCAACTACCAAATATAGCATATTATTATAATTTCTTTGGCACAAAAATCGTAATAAACAACGGCACAGTAGCAGCAGCGGGATGTCACCCATTTCATATAATTTTTTGTTAACTTACTCTCATTTGCCATAAATAAAGAGGTCATTTAAAAGATGAGAAATCCCAGTCATGAATGGGTTCACAACACAATATCCCCCGTTCTACTTTCACTTCTCTTGGAGATAAGTTTTTTCATTCTTTGATTACTACTGCCGATAGCAGTTAGAGTATAGAAGTGTAGTACATATATTATATGCATAGTTTGGTCAGTCATGATATGCAGGATGCATTAGAGCCAAGTACCACGCCCAAGTAGAGAAAGAAATGTCCCTAGAGTCTCATATCTGTTCAAAGATTAGGAGCAGTTGTAGTAGTGATCTATCCGTCGGGAGATAGGAATTGAGCTTTACAGAGAGCTTTTGAAAAGATGCCAACATCTTAGAATGGAAGCAAACCCAGAGAGGATCAGCGTTTTGCAAGTAGGAAATAAATATCTGACACCAAAATGAATACCTATGAGCTGGCAGAATTGTGAACCTCTCTTAAAGGGATAAAACTAATAGCATCAGTAGCAGCTTCAGATGTTCCCAATACGATTTCTCGTGCTGATAATACAAGGATACTTTTGCACCTTTATGCAAAATTTGAACGAGGTTGAATGAGGGCTTTTATTGCTTGATTTCGCAAGATCCTCTAATGCATGAAATCCCTTTTTGGAAACTGATGTGAATTTAAAGCCTTTGCTACATACACTTGGTCCGTATCCTATTGCGCTTATCTACTATTATTTTGCAAGCTGTATGAATTGAAGGGTTTTTAGTTAGGTCGTATGGAGGTTGGGACTGACGGAAGTAATTCAATGCATTTTGCGATATGAATATCTAGTATTATGTAAAATCGATAGATTTTAAATGGCATACTATTAAAGAAAAATTACAGTACCTTTTGCAGATATAAATTGAATCGACTTCTAGTGTCGATCATGGTTCCATTTAGGCCACCACCGTAGAAACCTTCCCCTTTGCCCTCATTTTTCTCAACGTAACATAATGTGAATAAAAGCAGGCTATTTCCTCCGGCTTATAAAAATTCTCAGACAAACTTTGCACACAATTTATTTATGCAGTTCACTAAAGGTGAAAACTGTCGTCAGGTAAAATGTCTTTTCTATATTTCAGTGCGGATGGCAATTATGAAGTAACAATAATGACAAAAGCAATCCTCAACTTTACGGGGACTGTCAAATGGAAGCCACCTGCAATTTATAAATCCTCCTGTGAAATTGATGTCGAATTCTTTCCATTTGACCAACAAACTTGTACCATGAAGTTTGGTAGTTGGACTTACGACGGGTACACGGTAAGAGAACCATCATCATTTAGAGTATGTCATCAGCATAAACATTAAAGTTCATTATTAACAGAATTCACTTTAAGTTAATTCCTTTCCTGACTTTCTCTCTACTTTCTTTTACATTTTACACTTGTCAGCCCAGTTGTCAGCATTACTGCAAAATTATTATGCTATACACTTTTCATAATGTTAAGTTAATGAAGACGTACATGTATTATTAACGGAGAACTACACAGATCCCTACGTCCTCCGTACTTTTAATTTCTATTGTACTCACACAATGGCAAAACATTAAGTAAAGTGCTCAAGCTCAACATTAAAAATATAGCAGTGGGCAGAATTCTATTGTCTCACAGTATCTGAGAACAGTTGCTTTAGAATTATTAAACAGCTACTTATTTTTACAAAGACAATCCTTTGACAATGGTTTAACTTTCTAGTTAAAGCAGATCATAAACGGAGTTAGTACTATTGTGTATTAGTACTTAAAGTAAAGTACAGTAATTATTGTCATTGCTCTAATGCTATATCATTCTATGCTTATTTTTTTACGCTCAAGTCAAATCAAGAAGCCATGTCAGAGAACATGACATTTCTACTACTTTCTACGTTTTAAAGTATGCAAATTGTCATGATTCAATTTCCAACATTTTATGATCCTACGCTCTCGTATCTAACTTTCTACCATTTATGTTCTCCCATTTGCTTTTCTTCGATGTAGTTACACAAGTAAGTACGTATGCCTTGACAATCGAGAGTTCTCATGGAGTCAAAAAATGTAGGAAAGGCGAAAGAGAGCAAATAAAAAGTTTTAGAGGATGCAAATCGTTCCCTTAACTTTGCAAAAGAGCATTTTCATCTTATCTGGTGCTCAAAGAGGTAGCGTTACTTTCTTGTCCTATCTGCCTTGATTGAAAGCCTGGCATTTAGTATTAATACCATCATAACTGAACAAATAAATGCCCAGACTTACCTAACTTTAAACATGGTAGCTTTCTTACTTTCATTCGTTATCTAAAGTTTCTCAAAAGCTGAGCGTTGAATAATAAACACTCTCTTGAGTAAATACGGTATACATCTTTCTTGTTAGTGCACAAGGTTATTTTGCACATTGCTTCAAGCACAAACTAACGTCCCTCGTTCCCAAATGGCACTTAAAGTGTACGGTTGCATACCTTTCTTCTTGCCTTCTTTTGGAAACAATAAGCATAAAATTGAATATGTCAGAGCGTATTTTACGTGTAATACTATTCAAAGTTAAGACTAGAGCAGAGAAAGTTGAAGATAGTGTGTTGTAAGTTGCTCAAAGAAAAGCTTCAGAGAAGATAGGATGAATGTTAAATCCCAATTTATATCAAGCTCTAAGTACTATAATCTGTGAGTCTAACCTAAAAAAGCATTGTTGCCTTTATTTAATACTAGAGCCGAGATAATGCCCTTCAAATATAGGAAACGGAAGGCTGGGTTTCTTTGATGAGTTGGTCAATAATTTATCAGCCGACGGATAAAATACTTCAGAAATATCAAGAGGTTAGCTTAACTTGTTGAATTTTGTGGATTCTCAGGTGGATCTTCGTCATATAAACCAAACGGAAGCTTCAAACAATATTGAACTAGGTATCGACTTGCAGGACTACTATATTTCGGTAGAGTGGGACATAATGGGAGTTCCAGCAGCAAGGAATGAGAAGTATTACAGTTGTTGCGAGGAACCCTATCCAGACATCATGTTTAACATCACTCTTAGGAGAAAAACTCTTTTCTACACGGTAAACCTGATCATCCCCTGCGTTGGCATATCCTTCCTGTCAGTCCTAGTTTTTTATCTGCCCTCAGACTCCGGTGAGAAGATGTCCCTCTGCATTTCCATTTTGCTCTCCTTGACCGTGTTCTTCTTACTTTTGGCCGAGATCATTCCGCCAACGTCTTTGGCTGTGCCACTTCTGGGCAAGTATCTCCTCTTTACGATGATCCTTATCACTTTCTCGGTCATCGTGACAATCTGCATTCTGAACGTGAATTATCGATCCCCTGCTACTCATAAAATGTCCCCATGGGTAAGGACGGTGTTTATCGAAACTTTGCCCAAGTTTTTGTTTCTCAAGAGGCCTAACAAGGATGATGATGAGGATGATGATAACGAGAATGGCGGAGCCCCAAACCTACAGATATGTCATATACACGGTCTTAATCCCCCGCAGGAGATAGATATTCCATTTTATCCATCCTTGCCATCACCAATTTTTCTTAGTGAGTCGGAAGCACTCCGGCATAACTTTGGAGAGGTTAGGAGGTTCCCTACAGAAATTGAGAAATCTGCAACGAACATCCGCTTTATTGCTCAACACATGAAGAACAAGGATCGGTTTGAAGCGGTGTGCCAACTTTACAGACTACTTTTCTAAAAAAAGTTAAAGAGCAACAGCAGCAGCGTTGCTTATCTGGCTTAGTAATTTAATGGATTTTTATTCTTGGTTCTAGATTGAGGAAGATTGGAAATACGTGGCGATGGTACTTGATCGTCTGTTTTTATGGATCTTCGGAGCAACGTGTATTCTTGGAACTGGGGGTATTATCTTTCGAGCTCCCAGTCTGTACGACACTACAACCCCGATAGATATCCTGTACTCTAAAATTGCCAAGAAAAAATTAGGGACGATGGGTCCTGAAGATGACTAAAGGGATTACTACTGAATAAAAATAAAATAATGAGATTTTCCATGGATTTAGTTTCAAACAGATAGGGTTCTGGTTCACATAGCATTAAGATGGCAATTTGTTTTGTGTTTCGTAGCATATATTATGAAGATACGCTATTCCTATATTGTTCAGTTAGTGAGATGAGTAGTAAATTCTGTATACGTGAAATTGTGTATGGAGCGAAGGGCATTTTTTTATGTGGCTCCAAATATTACATAGGGGACGACGTTAACGTTATAAACAAAACCATGCCAAATTTAATAGTTGTAAATTGATATTCCACAGGACGTGCTGGAATTCAAAGAGTATGGCTATATCTTGCTTTAAAGTATTGTAGGCTGCGAAATAATAATAATTCGATGCCGAACAAATGCGTCAATGGAAGCAAATGAATATGTCGAATAACCTGTGGTACTGTGTGTATAAACTTTTTTCATTTAAATTTATAGTTCCTCATCAAAATGTACACATTAATAGTATATAGCAACGATATGAACATCTAACTAAGACAAAGAATGTTACAATAATTCGGAGATTATGGCTTTAACTATAAGTAATAAAAGTCATATGGGATTTTGTTATAGTTTATAATACTTCGAAGATTTACCAAAAGTAAAAGCAAAGTAGAAAGTATCCCAATTTAGTCCCTAAGATGGTATTGTGATTGTATATATGCATTAAAACTGAAAAATACGATCTGAAGTTAGCATCTGTTCACACCGCAGTAGTTTTATTCTCTTGTAAGATTTATTTAAAGCTTACAATAAAGTTCTATAAATTCAAACGAACTTAAAAACCCCTTCATCATTTATTAAAATACTTGAAGATTTGAGAAATGTAATAAAAACTTTGAAATAGTTTCATTCAGCGACATTATGCAAAGATAGTTCTCTATCACCAGTCCCATAATTTACATTAACAGATTTTTTATTTCCAGCCGTGTTCTGCGTCTTTTTGAGTCCGCTTTCCCCTGAGTAGATCCTACATGCAAAGCATCCCATAAATCAGTCACTATTTCATCCACCCATACATGAAAGTGTGGCTAAAAATTACCTTAGAATGCATCAAATCTGTTAAACGCACTGCTAGTGTAATTTTTTGCTAGCTTCGCTGTCAGTTGTTAGGACAGATTGCTGAGATACGCTAATCCAATCCTGAAAACTCTGTTTCTGATTTTGAATGTTAATAACGTCTTTACTTTTCGATCTTGGTTGCTGAGAAGTGTATGGCTTGGCTACAATAGGATTCTCGAGTACCGATGGCAGTTTCGAAGTATCGAGATTCAATACTTCGGCCGTCACTTTTTTAAGTGGTTTTCTCATCTCATGCTTCCGCATTTTCTGTTCCTCAGACAGTTTACTCTTTTCTAACCTCAGTAGGGTTGAAGAAACTTCTTTTATAATCGACGAGGAAGTTGATCCGAATGGGGATCCATTTAGCTTTGAAGTTAGGTTAAACTTCTCGAACTTTTTAACTTTTAATTTTTCCAAAGCCAAGTGAACTCTTTGACTAGGGGTTAGGTTTATATTGTTAAGTGCATCTTCTGTGATACTTAACTTTGATGTTTGTATTTTCGGTAGATCTACCGGTCCATCATCATTTTCATGGCTTTTCTTGTGATTGCTATTTATTTCAAAAGGCTACTGTCACTCAACTTAACTTTGATGAGTTATCAAAACATTGAAATTTGTAGCAGTTCAGTCAGTACCTTATAGTAACCTCCGAATTATCCTCTTCTATCGCTTGTTTCTCTTCAATAACGTTTGCGTTTTTTACTGCCTTCTTTTTAACAGAAGTCTGTCGCTTAGGTGGCTTGTCTATTACGTTTGGGATCGCTCCATATAGACTTCCCCTGATAAGATTCCCTCTGTAAGATTCCCTAGTGGCTGCATGTCTGGTATTACTTGACTTAAATTTCATGTAAACATTTGGATCAAAGAGGGACGGAGTCTTTGGACGTGTTTCCACGTAGGTTTGACCGTTGCTTGTCTGCTTCAAGGCCGTTGTTACAACGGGCTCTGGTGATGCCCAGGTGTCCATGGAAAATTTTTCATTTAGTGGAGGCTCTATTCTGTGCTTCATAGCGGATCCTTCATCTTCAGTCCCTTTAACCATCCAATATTCCTTATTCATGAAGCGACTGTATTTTCCTGGACGCTCCTCAGCAAAGACCAAACGGAAGTTACCTTTGGTTCTATGTTCATGGATGAATTGATCCCACATTGGTTCAGGAATGTTATAAGTCTGTTTTATCTGCTCTCTATAATTAAAGTTACAAAATTCAAGTTGTAGCTAATGGTTTACTGCTGAAGAAGTAAATTTTTATTATATATTTTGTGTTAACCTCAATGATTTTAGTAGCTGGCTTTGCTTTACTTCAAGTGGCGTTAGTTTCTTATGGGAGTTAGACCCCTCTCCGTAGTACAACATTGCAAAAACTGTTTTCAGCATGCTAATTTTGACATCCGTATCTACGGGTAGATCTAGGTTAAAGCTAGGAGAGTGATTCACCTCAACTAAATGGGGTTTTAAATTGTCATCAACTAAAATGTCGAATCCCAGCAACTCAAAGCAACAACATGGGCGATCTCGCTTGGGAAATGATGTTCGGTAGTTATGCTGCAAGGAAGGAGCAGCACACAGAATAGTTTTTATTATAACGTCATTGATATCCTGCTTTAGCTTTTTCACATTATATCCCAAATCAGCCATCCACTGGTACACCACCGATAGTTTTCTAAAGTAACGATAAAAGCGTTGTTAAACATACTTACGCATTCCACTTAAGATAAATAATTCATGAAGTTTATGCCTAGAATAATTTGGCCTTACTGTTTGCTCCCTACTCCACCAGAATCATAAGAGTCACTTTCTTTATTTAAGGAATAGTTAGTTAAATGCATATAAACAACATCTAGATTGTCGTCGCTTGGCGGAGAATACTTTACAGTGGCGAATCTAGGTAAAGCCAATGAAAGCAATTATTTTTAAGGAAACCTCAGTTCAATAGATTAAAACACCAAAATGTACATTTTAACCACCTTGCGATTCCTTCGTTGTAAATGTAAATGCGCAATGGGTCCACACAAGTTATTAAAACATATATTCGCTGGTCGTATTTGTATCCGTTCACAAGAAAAGGCTAAAATCATTAATTGTATTAATTATTAACCATGCATTCAGCCACGGCAGTTTCATTCTGCTAGATTATAGAGCAACGTATAGTTTACATGGGAAATGTACTGTTGGCAAACGCATTTAACGAATGGGCTCAGTTGATTTATATTATTAACCAGAAATATTCCTTTTCCTTGGCATCCTGCCTCTGGTTTTATAATATAAGTAGCTTTTCTATTTCGCCGTGAAAAGGCATGAAGGTCTGGTAAACTGTAAACATTGCATTATGTCTCTTTCAAACAATTAAGTGATATTTATGGAAGTTTTAGCATAAAAAGGATTTATTTAAAGGAATACCAGGATGGGAGATCCCAAGTAGGAGGAAAGAAGTCATATTCAAAGGGAAATATTCGTTTTAGACGATTGAGATTCCGACCCAAGCGGTCCTTCCGACATATTTCATACATTCCTGGAAAATGGTTAATCTTCTGGACCCTTGAAGTGGTCCCCGGAATAAATATCTGAATTTAAATGAAAGCTGAATGAAGTGCTTCCTAATAAATAACCAGTTTGTTTGTGCTATAATATAAAATCCATAAATATAAACCTGTAATCGTCTCATTTCCATAACTTTTTCGGGTGCTAGTGGTGAGTCACTCCAGTTCAGATCCCACAAATCCGTTTCACGACAAACTCTGTACTGGAATTCCAACGCTACACGACAAACTACGTCATACCGGCAGCCAATGAGACATATCTTCTTTCTTTAGAATTTGGGATAAGAAGTTAAAACACTGATTATTTATCTAGTCTATTTTGAGAGATATAATAATTAATATCTTTAGAATTTTATGCGAAGAAAGATCTTTGTTTCTCACGAGCTAGAATTTTCAGAGTGGTTGTCAGAATGCATTTTGTACTGGGTCTAAGGTGATGTCGGATGAACAGAGAAATAAGTTAAAAAGCTGCTTTACAAATAATACAAAATCTTTTATACAAAATTAACTACAATTTCCTAGATTACGTGGGTGTAACCTCTAAAAAGAACCTAACCTGAAGGACCGTAATTTCTCTCAGATGTATTAGAAGCAAATATTGACCTTGGCAACACTGAAAATAACTCTCTTCTAAAAATGACCCCCAATTTCCTGCACTTTAAAATCTTTTATGCTGCGTATTTGCAGAAGTATTCCATGTTTGACATTTGTACAATATTTTTTGTATGTGGAATGTGGAAACTATAATGGAAACACAATGTGGTAAAAATCCTACACAGCATTTCTTTTCTCTTTGAGGAGAGTGCAATTTTTATATAATTAGTTTTTATCTCAAGATTCATTTTTTGACGATGTCCATGAAAAGTAGGAACCTGTACAATACAAGATATACACTGACCTTTAAAAATGCACAGAAATAATAACAGCAAGTTCATAAAGTTGAATAATGCAAGCAAGTAACCGTTGGAAAATATTCCATCCCGTAAACATTTACTTGTATAGAAATGGCAGAGAAGATGCTCCAACTTTGGTCCACATCCCAGGAGGTTAAATGGGTTGATTTAAATAATCTAGCATGCAGTTGATGAAATTTAGTAGCTGTAAATAATGCTATTTAAGAAATCGTACATTTTTTAATTCTATAAAAATAGATAAAAAGACCACCATGGAGAAGACATTGGAAGAAATCCAATCAAGAATGAAACTACCAGTAGGTTATCCAGAGTCCTTGTATCATTTGGACGGGACAAAAGTTTGCAAAACCTTTGAACTCGAAATGTATAAGGGCTATGTACTCTTATCAAACTTGGATAAACGATTTAAATGTGCCAATTATGGAAGATATAGAAATCCATTAGTAGTGGTTGGATCGCACTCGCAGCATGTTAGGGTCGTCAAAGATAAAAAAAATATTGCACAGCTTCTATCAAGACGCAAACAAATCCAGGTAGTACTTCCTAAACGGGCTAAAAATTTCTCAGAAAACAGCTTATAGAAAAAGTCACTGTCAATTATTTATTATTGAATTTAAAACGAATGTTTAAAAAAGGGGAACATGGACCAATTAAAAATAGCACATGCAACAAATTTCGATTCCGATGGGTACGGTCCATCTGAACTGCCTTATGTCAGTAATGCGAGCAAGGAATGTGGAGTACTTTGTCAACGTCAACGGTATAGAAATTTATCAATTCTTTTACTCCTATCAATCACTTTTGGATCTTTTGGCTAGACACAACAGGTTTTAAGAAATACTAATCTTTTCCTAATCTTCATGTTTCAAAAGTAAGCCATTTGATTCCAATGATCTGCTGCAACAAAGAGGAGGAATCTGTGAAGCCTTACTTAACGACTTTTACCACCTAAATGGCTTGCAAAATCTTCAGGACCAGGATTGCGGTCTATCAGAACAGAAATCCATGCAATCTACAATCGCTGCACAACGTGAATTGTTCCAATCCCAGTCACAAATGCAAGCCGCGTGTCCTAATACTGCGGAGTCCTTACCACCAGCGCCCATCCATAGTACAGCCAAAATGGCAGACGAGGGTGCGGGTACCGAAGATTTGCCATTTCCTTGGGATAAACTGAATCCACTGAACCAAGAGCATATAATTGAATTCATCAATAGTCACAAGGATCTTGGTGGAGAACTATTCAGACTTTTTAAGGACAGAATTAAGGAGGTATTTTAGACAATCTAAAATGAGAGAAAGTGTGAATAATGAAGTTATAGAGCGTCTCTTTCATTAAACAGGATGCAGATTATTCTACTACGGGTAGCCCTTGTATTCCTAAAGAGAAGTCCAACATACTAGAATCGGTGCGTTGGGACCTCAGATCAACCATTTTTTATTCATGATTTGTGAAATGTAACTTTTCTGTGTGTAATATGAATTTTTATAGCTTGAAAATGGGAATCCTGGAGATGAAAAAAATTCGAATGCATCGGTTACAACCATCACAGTCCCTGTCAACCCTTCGCTTTTAATTTTCAATAGCTTTTCAGACATAAAGGATATTTCTGATGAAAAGGCTGGCAACGCACCACTGCCATCAGATTACGATAGTACGGAAGATGACATACAGCCATTTACGCAAAGATCCTCTCTAAGCAACTCCATGTCCGATCTAACTCGAAGTGGACTCCAATCTCAAAATGATTCAGAACGCTTTGGAACTACTGATCCTATAAAAGATTCACATAAAAAAGTGTATTCCCTGCGGATGGAAAACCAAAATAATCCTTTTTATATGCAGAATGGAAAACTTCAAGTACTGCAAAGTTATTTTGAAGATTTTTTCAAAAAACGATGAGTATTAAATTAATCGCTAGTAATATCATACTCATCTTATCGAAATTCTTGTTATCATTAACAGAAGTAAGGTGCTGAAATAAAATTACTGTAACTGGACTGTAGTAGAATATACACCTTCGTGACTTGAGTATGCATTTGCTATTTTGTAAAAATTAATCTCTTTAATCCAACCAATAAAGGTTTCTACGGATCCCTATAATCTAACGTGGTAAATAACTTACTGACTAACGACT
Source organism: Hydroisotoma schaefferi (assembly GCA_034682405.1). Lineage (NCBI taxonomy): Eukaryota > Metazoa > Arthropoda > Collembola > Entomobryomorpha > Isotomidae > Hydroisotoma > Hydroisotoma schaefferi. Next base: position 78,520 of record JAQFZX010000075.1, read on the forward strand.
GTTCAGTCATAAAGAAAGTCTTAAAACCTTTTAGTTCTAAAACCTACATTTAGGGTACTAAATTCTAGTTTATAGTACTATAAATTTTCATTGCGTGTGTAGTGGTTTGATGTAAACCTTGCTGAGATGAATACCTGTCCAAATTCAGACTCCAGCACAACTCTAACATTTTACAAGATTTTATCTAGCTAGAGAAAGTAAAAATAATTAATTTCGTCAAGTCTGCATGGATCCTTACCCCTTTATAAGATCATCACGTACATAACTCCACAATTTTAAATAACAGTCTATGAATGCAAATATTATCAGCATAATACCATCTGTATAATAAACTTCTTTATTAATCACGTATTTTTCAGTCGGACCTACGATGAGACGCTTGTCTGATATGCCCTGCCAGAAACCTAGAATAGTCAACATTATACGTAACGCAGGGGCTGCTGGAGCAAGTTGTGCCCAGAATGCCCAACAAAACTCTCAATGTTGCAGAATGCCACCACCATGCATGCCGCCGCCATGTATGCCGCCACCGCCATGCTTTCCATGTCCTCCGCCAAATTGCTTTCCTTGCTGCATACCGCCTCTAATGCGCGGCCTTCCTCCGCTAAATAATGAACCAAGGCCACCACCACCACCACCACCTCCTATTATGTTCAATCCATCCATGTTAGGGAAACCCCATTCCAACCAACCCGAAGCAGCTCCTGCTTTTAATAATTGTAACTTCTATTTAGGGGACTGTAATCGTGAACCTAAGGTGAATTCAAAAGTTTTACCTTCACAGAAGATTGCCGAAACCAGCCATGCAAAGCCTCAAACGGTTTCCAACGAATCCAACCCAGGAACTGTAAACGGTGATGGATTACTTAGGCAGTCTACTGGTAGAGGTAGATCTAGAGAGTCTGAAGACTCATGCATGAGTCCCTTTAGTAAGGACACTGAGTACTGCCCAAGTTTCGGTAAGTGTAATATTCCACACCGTTACAATACTGAAAGGCGTCGTCGGTCCAGCAGACCTTCTGAAAAGGATACATCCGCTCCAGCGATGCCTCAAAGACGAGACTGCGAATTACGTCAAGAATCACGGAAGAGTAACCGAGAGAGAGCGATAACAAATATTAGTATTAACAAGCCTCCCCCTGAACGACCAATTGTTCCTCCATCTAGAAAGTCATGCACTACAACTAAACCCAATCCGTGTTGCCAGAAATGCCTTGCGCGTATTATCGAAAGAGAAGTTTGCCTGCGTCTGAAAGCATTGGGGTTGACCAATCCTACTTCTTGTACGCCCCAGAAGTCAGATGCATGCAAATCTTCAACTTCACTTTCTTCTGAAGACCGTGTCGAAAATTCTGGGGGTACCGGAAGTCCTGAAGATGGAAAAAGTCACGGAAGTGAAGAAAGTCCTGAAGATGGGAAAATACGCGGAAGTGAAGAAAGTCCTAAAGATGGGTCAGGAACTTTCTCAACAGAATCATCAACCTCCGAATTGCTGATCGAAACCAAATCCAACGATCCAGAACCAGATACTAGAGCACGACCAACAGTAACTCAAACAGTTGAGGAAATAACTACTCGTAGTTACATATTTGGGGCAAATGCAGCCCAAACCCAAACAATCTCTGGTCAACCAGCTTTTCGTAGTGAGGCTTTAAGTACAGGTCAACTACTGAACGAAGCACCAGACGCTACACAAACTGACAAAAACACAAGAAATTTCGGAAATAACCCCCGGTCTAAGGCCGCGCGTAGACAAGTCAACGATTATACCTCGCAAGTGCCTGGAGCTGTCCAAACTCAAAACAGCGCTTATGCTCCTCCAAATCCTTTCAGCGGTGGTCCATCGGGCTACAACAATAATCGATGCGGAAACTATCAACCTCCAAATGGACAGATTTATGGGGACAATCAGCAAATACAACCTCAATCTACGTATCAAACCGCTTGTGTGCCTATGTGTCCTCCGCCGCCCCCAATAGCCCTAGCTAAGCCTTCGTATGATCAGATAAAAAGGATAGCTGTAAGAGAATCGTCAGACAAGTGCGTCAGGAGAAAGCATATAACTTTCATTAGGAAGCATATCCGTCATGAAAGCCCTCCTTCTGGCCAAACCTACTGTAGTCCTGAACAATTTCCGGAGCTTCAAGCCCCCGTCAAAGAACCCCTACACTCGGAACACCTATCCCCAGTCCCTAAAGGGAGAAGTACACACTTTGCACAGAGTGACGGACTTAGGCAGCAGCACTCACCCAGTCCACAAACTGAACCCCAGGGACAGTTCACAGAAACTTATATGAAAAAAACTGTTACATCAACAACATATTCTCCGAATCCAAACGATCCGTCATACAAAAAGTTTTTTGCTGCAAATCCACCTGGGAACCACACAACTTATGAAGAAAGGAGGTCCGATGCCCATCAACAACAAAGTAATTAATAACAACTAAATAGTAATAATTATTGGATGTTTTAATGAAATAAGAATTGTTACTTAGTTCAGTACATTTTTGATAATTCTTCGAAACAGGACCATCAGAATACTCGTCCAACGTTACTAACCCCAAGGACGTCAACACAGTTTTCTATAACGACAAAAGCAAGGGAATGTATCAAACTGACAGCAGTAGTACCTACTTTTCCACCCCGAAATCCAAGAAGGTAAGGCGCCTCCTTATACTTTTATGATTCTTGTATGATCGTACACTTCGAAACAAGTCATTAATGGAAATGGATTTTCAATTTTCAGAAACCAGGAGGAATGAAAGGAAAAAAGTCCAAATGATGATATCCTTATTATTAATAAAAAAATTTACTACACAAGGAAAGGTACATAAGTTTTAACCAGAATTTTGATCACTCATTTTCATGCCTTTCAAACTGTAAGCTCTTAGAGCCTGGGCTTGAAAAAGAAGTCTAAGAAGTTTCCGGTACGTCTGCTATCCAATGTTGAGTTCCCCAACTGCTGATCGCCATTCTTTTGAAAGTATTCTTTAATTTCTTCCTTTTCTCCATTTTCGTTTTGGTAAACGGTTGTTATTTCTTTTCCCTCGTTATTTTCTCTGACCGTCTTTCCTTCCCACTTCTACATTTACAAAAATGTGCAACCATAAATATAACTAACATTAACAAATGTAATCACGCTCAATATACCATTTATGAAAATTCATACCCCGTCTTTGAAGCTGTAAGTAGAGTATACACGCTCATAGGAAGAATGACTACGATATGGTCCTGTTTTACTTTTTTCTGGAGTTAAGAAACGTTACATAAAAGGTCATATATTTTTGCCAGTGAGTAAAAGCAAGCTGTATCTTGATGTTGCAAAACGCATACCTATATCAAAAGCTCCCTGTACATTACTGTCTCCTTTACCAGGCAAGGGCATTTCAGACAAGTTCAATTTATAATTCTGGAATCTAAAGGTAAAGTGGAATTCAATTAAATACTTTAAGATATTGTTCACGAATAAGCTTACAATTCATCCAGATCTTTATCAACTTTCTCTGACTGTTCTTGTACAGGAAGTTCTTTCATGGGTTTTAAGACTAGATCCCTTATATTTTTTTCCGCTTTCTCCCCAACCGGAGGGGGCAGCATAGCTATATCATTTTTAGAATTCGAATCCTGAGGAATGTCTAAAATAGATCTGAACTGGCGTGCCTCATTGGTACCGAAATCTAGATACACAACCACATTTATTTTACACCTTATTTGTTCCACAACGCATGCTAAGAGTAATAAAAATTTAAAGAATTTAACACACTCCCAAAAAACTGATCCACATCCTTCATTGACTGCTCCATCTCATGAAACATATCCTCCATCACTCCGAAAAGGTCACTAAAAATGAAGTCAGGGTTTCTACAAGACACAATCATTGACATCAAAATTTTTACAGCACAGAAAGAGTTTTTTTAGGGGATATTATTTCGGTTGAAATCGGGGCCCAGAAAACGGCCTTATCCGTTAAGCTTATCACTTACCTTGATAACCCTCCAGGTAGTTCTGAAAATGCTGGGAAGTCTTCACGGTCTCTCATAATTGGATTACTAGGAAGTCCATGCCCGTTCAGTCCGCTATCATCATCAAAATCCCGTTGTATATTCCGCTGAAATGAATGGGAAGAACGATCCTCCGGATTTTTTGGTTTCAGCCCAAAAAGCCCTCGAAAAAGGTCACGGAAATCCATCACAAACACAAATTATTGTTTTCTTGAATATTTCAATCCTAATTGATTGGCTTGCTTGGGAGACGGATCACGGATCCACGGATCGCTCTCGCTGATTATGACCTCCCACTCCCTCCCAATCTTACGAAAATACAGAACTTTTTACATGAAAAGGTCACAGAAATGATGGTCAACATAGCTACACACGAACAACAACAAAATACAACAAAAGTCCATCCAAAAAGGGTATTATTTATTTACCTTTTTATCAGCACCAGGCGAAAGAGTAGGAGTAGGATTGTAGCCAGCTAATAAAAATAAATAATAACTATACAAAACTATTCAAATTAAAACGGAAAACAAAAAAAGTTCCACTTCTCAAAAATCAAAGATTTCATCACTTTTACCTAGTTGGACTACTTCCAACTGAACTCAGTTGTATCTTCAGTCCAACTAACTTTTTTCACGTTCCCAAATCCCAAGTTCCCATGTTTTGCTTTCTTTTGGCCAGGTTTTTTCCATCCAGCTCTTCTAGCTATGTCTTGGCTCTTTTTTTTTGGATCCAGCATAAAACATATCTTTGAACCCAGAAAAGCTCTATTCTCGCAACATTTATTACATTACATTTCGTGGCAAGGCGTGAGTAGAGATCTAGAGTAATTTCTTTCTCGTCCTTTGACTAATAATTGTTGATAATGATCATATTTAGTTTAGTAAAATATAATATGCCTTTTAATTTCAATTAACGGTGTGTGTATTTTTTTTTTAAATCTGCCATTACCGTCATACCGTTAGGTAGAGGTAGAGATAGACAGATATTGCAGTTTGTTCATGATTATCATGATGTTGCAGAGTAGAGGACGATATTATGCATGACTTGATTTTATTACGAAAACGGATATGGAAATAGTGTATTTAATGACAGTTAAATATTCGAGGAAAGCTCCCATAAAAGTTGATTCTTGTACGGAAGAACTGCTGTTTTTTGTAAAGAAATCTTTATTTAGGTGTTTCAATATTGAGGAAAGCGTTTTCAAAGTGAAGCATGAATTTATTCGTTCTTGTCCACGTTTCCAATATTTTCTCATTGGCTCTTTTTGTCAAAAACTGTAAATACTAGAAATAAGAATTAAAACACGTTGTTTGTATGAAAACTTATTGTTTCACGTTTATGCGTATTAAAATTTAGAATTCATCGGGTTTTGGTATGAAAACGTACGTTTTCTAAAAATTCACGGTCCAGTGAGGGATTTTTTAAGTCGAAAGGCACTTCCATGCTCATGGCTTGCCTGATTGCGACTGTAATTCGGTTATCCTTCCCGATAACCATACCTGAGTTTCGAAACCCAGCCTCAGTAGCCGCATGAACCTAATAGAAAGTTTTTTTTCGTTAGTTTCTTATTCATACCAACGCGAAAAAAATAAAATTCAACTGATTCATCAACATTTGCCTTAGACATTATCTCAGTCTCACCAGTCTTTTTGCTTCGCTAAGTTTTCGACATTGAATATGCAATATTGCAGGTTCTACTTTGAAAGTAACGTCAACCTTCGAGTCGGCAGTGGCCTTTTTCACGGTTTGGATAAGATTTTCCGGAGATATTTCATCATGAGAAACCAATAGCCAGTCACATCCTTTTTTCTTAACTTTAGAATGTGCAGCAACAACGGTCGTCGAGCTTAGGTCTGCCTCTTCTTCGTTTTCATTTTTTACGAGAGATTCCTACCATATTTACCAGAACCAGATGCATAATCAATTCAGCATATCAAATTAGTTTAAATATGCTCATAATTTCACATTCGAAATGAAGCCAGAGACATTTGTGCAAGAGATACCCCTGCCACAGATCGTGAAACAAAGAATTGATATAGTTTCAGTACAGATGTTGACAGTTTCATTAAGAAACGTATCATACACATAAAACATGAATCATGATAAAGTCGAACGGAAAATATTAGCAAAGCAAATCAAAATCATAGGATTTTTGCAAAGCTTTTAAAGTACCAATTCGCATTTACTTCAAATGTTAACAAAACTGAGGAATATTAATACTATATCATCTAAGCATCTTCATAATAATTTGTTAAAACTTAAAATCCATACGAATCCAAGTTAAAAAGATGATTTTGGTCTTTTAGGAGCATCATCGTCTTTCTGTCTCACGATTTTATTACTATGCCGTCTCACCTGACACATAACTGGCTATCTATCTTTCCTTTTTCTTTCTAAAGCACATACATTTATCTTTTTAATCATCGTCCATCTCCCAAATCACCTCATTTACTAACCAACTAATATAAGAAAGTCCCTTAAAAAGTACTAAAAACTACATAAATTCTTCTAGCCAATCTTCCCGTTCCGGTCAAAAATTACAATACTCTGTCCATCCAAGCAATCTACCCTCCTACCTACCACTATTCCCCAAAAGATTGACAAGAGTCACATAACGAACATCTCAAGCATTCCATCTTATTCTTAACATTCTACGCTTCCCAAACAGGTGGCAACCACAGCTTACGTCTTGACTTCTACAAAACCCAATCCAAACACAAGACACGACAACAGCTATGAATATAATACCCATGCTTATTGACGTTTCACAACCAAGAAAAGCATCACAAAACATACTATAGAACCTCTCAATACTCTCCTACCTATATACCACGGGGAACTAAACATAATGATAAACAAGCCCCAACAAAAAGCACTTCCTCCGTCTCCGTCGCAAATAATATAAACCAAACTCAATACAGAAACATAAACCTACTTTTTAACCCGTATAAAAGTACCATTTAAACGTTCACATCACATTACACGCGATATACTTTCCTCATACCAAAATCATCCATCCAAACTACACTCAAAGTGTAAAGTAAAAAAAAAAATTATATATAAAAAAAATTCTACGTTTAAAAAAGTTGAGAGGCAGAGGCAGAGCATGCAGGATATGCTCAGTAGAGTCCGTTCAGTAAACATGAAATAGTGAATGAGTTGTGTGTTAAAAACTACGTTTATTTATTAACAGAGAGAGAGAGAGGGGAACTTTAGTGTACGTAAACGTAGTAAATCTCCATATAATAAAATAATGTAAAAAGTAAGTGAAGAAGGATGTAGCCTGCACAAAAGGAGCAGTTATTGGGTAGAAAAGTTAACTAACTTTTATACGTTTAATTAATTTATATAAATTGTTCAAAAAAAAAAGCATTAAGAGTAGCCACTAGCCAGGCCAGAACCAGGAAATTGCGCGTGGAAGTTGGTTATATTTTAGTTGGATTTATCTATCATCTTTTTTTAAAGAGGGTGGACAACTATCAATAATTAATAAATATTCTAGTTGGCTTGGATGGAGGATTTGATTTGGAAGTGAGTTAAAGTGCTGTAGTTATTTAATTAAAATGATTAATTAATGAAATGTGATGATTTAAAGGTGGAGGAGGTGGTTTTTGGAGATATTTTTGATAAATCGGTAGATTAAGATTAGTTAGGGTTAAAAAAAGTGGAGATTTCGCAAAATCAAGGAAAAACCCTAAAAAGTCATATTCTGGAGTCCCAAATGAAGTGAAAGAGAGATTAAATTAAACGAGTAAATTATATTATAAAAACGCCCGTTTTTTAAAAAGAAACATGGAAATTATAGAAACTTGCGGTATTTAATACTTACATTGGCGAATAAGATGATCCTTCCGGAGCAAGTGCTTGTGGTGAAGAAGTTATCGGTTGAATTAATTAAATTTACTAGAGGAAGAATCCTCAAGTCTACGGACCCTTTGCGACTCTTATCTTCCGCTGCTGATCTTTGAAGATAACCCGTATTTTTACCCTCTTGACCTGCCAAAAGGTCAGCGTCATCGGGGTCATTTTTACAGCAAGTTAATGGTGATGCTCCTCCAACATATTGGTCAGAATTAGGCGGTGTTTTTGCATCTACGTCAATATTGACGACGGGGGGATAGTTATGGTCAGGTCGATCGGACATGTTGGTCACTGTCTCCTTGGTGTGGATGTTTAGCGGCGGACCCTCCGTTTCCACCGAGGTGAGCCCTTGTCTACGACGGTGCTCGTCAAACCGTTTATTTATCAGTTCACTATCCATTTATGAGTGATTTGTTGATTTTTAAATGGTAAATTGAGGCTGTCCCGTCAAGGCGATGGGTGTAAATGATAAATAGCCTTTTGAAATACTCTCGGTTTCTTGTCTGTCATTTATGATGACAGGAGGGATGAGTAAGCGGTGGTTGTGTTGTTGTTTCTGGTGGTGGTTGCTAGTATTTGTAAATGGCGTAAGCTTGGCTTTGGCAAGTTAGTCATCTTCTGTCTCTGGAAGGTGTAGCTCAAGATTGAGGACCGCGTGGTGGATCATCGTGTAAAAAAAATACTGTTTTTTGGATGCTAAATACGCCCATTCCCCAGATATCCGGTTAATACTTTACCATAGTTAGTTAGGACTTATAACAATCCATGCGAAGGTTAAGGTTTCAGGTTAATTCATTTTGACCGTGATCTTTAAAGAAGGTTCCAATTCCAAGCCTTGTAAAAAAAATAAGCACGGAGGGTTTTTTTAGGTTCGGGTTTTAAAAAAACTAGAATTTAATGGCTTGTAAATCCTCAAATAATGATGACTTGGCAGAGGCACTTGCATTCAGGTCATGTATGCATCAAAAAGAGCATCGAATCCAATTTAAAACGCTGGCTTCCTGAACTTGCTTGTCAAGACTTGAGTTTTGAGCTAGTTAGTTCAAGTTCAGGAGGGCTATGCTAGGTTAGGCGTGAGTTGTAGGTCTGTTGACTCTTCATCCGCCGACTCATCCCAACAGTTTTGAAACACAAGCTTCACTGCTCCTTAGTTTAACTCTATCATTATATTCATCAAGAAGTGACACACTTAGCCAACTTTAAAACTGATTGAGGAAAGTGTGCATTTGCCATTTTTGTTTGGACGTTGAAAGCTGAAGAGTATCAATTATTATTAACATCCTAGTAGGTAATTTCCGCTAAGCAACTTAACTGCTTTCAGGGTTTTTAACTTTGCTTCTTGTGGGTTAAGTTAGTTGTAAAGAGTATTTACAATTATTTTTTTATGTGGTTTTAACTTAAGCTCAAGGAAGAGATTTACGAGCTATTTTTGTTGCCTGATACCTTTTTTCTGTGATATTAATAGCTTGGGTTAATATTTATAGTAGTCAGAGTCAGATATTTAGCATGGTTAAGTTTACATTTGTGGAGTCTGTTGTTTTGTAACGTATGGTGGCTTCTGAAGTATATATTCTAAATTTATGAACTTCTTCTATCCTTCTTTCTTTGTTGTATCTTTGTGGTAAATCTAGATCGGAGTTGTCGATAAGGTTAAAATAAAACTAGAAGTGACATGTGCAGTTAGGAATTTTTAGTTTGAACGTCGTATACTCGTTGAAGGCCAAACTTGGCAATTTAATCTCTTGATTGGTTGTAATTAATGTAAATAGAATTAAGAGAAAGAAGCGACCAACCAACGGCATCATTAGAACAGTCTTAACTCTTAAGTTTAGGTATCGGATTTTAAGATCATTTATTGTACTATACGCCAACAAATCACTGAGGTTTGATTAACTTTTATAGTGGAAAAAGAAAATAAATGAATTCGAAAAGATTTAAGTTAAGTTGTTCTTGGTATTTAAAGCTTTGGACTTCATCGTTCAATTGGTGGTTTGTTTATAATCCACATTTTAGATGCTTTGTTTAGTCGAGCAGACGTAATCTAAGAACTATCTTTCATTGTTGAGGCTGCTTTGATGCAAATCTATTAATTAATGATCTTGTTGTTTAAACAATTTGTGTAGGTTGCTTGCATGGCTTAGTAGCTTGAGTGAGATTAGCCATCTCTAGCAGTGTATTACAATGTTGTGTAATTCAATTAATCAACCATTAGTTTTTAGTTTTTATCTGTACCAACTTGAATTCATACTAATTTTTGTGTTGTAGTTGAAGGCTTAGTTTGCTCACTCATCGAACCCAAGCAAAAAGAATGATCATCCCGGTCCCTATCTAAAACATATAATTTAAATCTAAATAATAATTTGTGAAGCGTTTGAAGATATAAAGCGAAATCGAACATTTTCTCTAAACTAGATTCATGATTAATTTCTTTTATTATCCTTCTGAACCGAAAGAAAGCTTATAAATGCACACATACATGCTGGTGAACTCATGAAGCATGTCAATAATGCAAATACTCTAACTAAAAGTTGCACTATCTCTACTTTGTTATCCTATCAAATCTAAAACTGCACATGCATTTTATTTTGTATTAAGTGAAGAACTTAACTTTTAGTTGTCTTCACTTAAAATAAAATCAAGAAGGGAGAAAAGGCGTCGCTCATTAAAGAAATGTATGTTTTGTAGTCGTAGTAGGGCTAGGGAGTTCAGTTGGTGTTTTAAATACAAACCCCTAATCAATCGCTGTATAGTATATGTTAAAGTTAGTTAAAATATAGTGGGATCTGCATGCATTTTAGTTTAGTTGTGTTGTGATAGTGTTAAACGCTGAGCTAACTAACGGGTCTTATTAACTACACTTCGCTTGCTGCCCTGGTTGATTCATAAGCTTGAGTCAGGCACTCTACATCATCTTGTTCTGCCTTTCCTGTTGATGCTTATACTCCTGCAATCTTTCTTTACTGCCTGCATTCAATTCATATTCTTAAATTTAATATAATAAAATTACACTGGCTGTGGCTCAAGCTTCTTTAGACTTTTTAATGGATGATAATGGCATGTGTAGGTCGCTGGCTTTGGCAAAAAGAGATGGATAGATGCAGCAGCACTCTTTAGTGGTAGATTTTGAGTAGATTACTGAAACTAACTACTACTGCCGATACGTAACATGCTTTTAAATGAATCCTCTGTGCTCTCAAAATGAGCTTGTCTTGGCTGATGCCCATCGAAGAGGCACACGAGTGTTTTATGAGTTATTCAATTGAATCACCTACTTTTTTAATAACGAAAATGTAATAGAAGAATCGAGGGAGCAAGCATACTGTACTGTTTAATGACTTCAAGTGGGAGTGGGAATCAAATGTATGAAATGAAAGCATAGAAATCTACGTTGTGTAGGTAGATAAGAGTATGTATAGAAGTTGTAAGCAGAAAAGTCCTTTAGCTTTTTTCTTTTTGGTAAAGACCTTCTTTTTAAAGAAGTTTAACATGATGTTCGCTGGTTCAACTTTAGTATAAAGATTGAAGGTAGTGGAGAGTTTTTGTTCCTTAAATTGCAACTTGCTTGTACTGGTATTGCTCGTCATTTCTCATCTCTTTTTGTCAGCCTTTAAAAGGCATGGACGGGCGGAGAAGAAGAGATGGACAGGCAGGAAAAAACTGGTGATTTACTAACTAATTTACTTAGGAGTTGAGTTGGAAGGTGTAATTAAATTTCTCGGGGAGATGTAAAAAATAATGTTGAAGGTGAAAGAGAGGTTTTTGGCAGCGTTTTTTATTATAGATAATAGAGTGTAATGCGGAAAAATGGGATATTGCTAAAGTGAAGAGAAACCACTGCCTTTATTAGTCCAGTAATAGTTTACAATATGAGGCATTCAAAATTGAACCGTATGTGATGATATCGTGTCGTGAAGATGGGTAGACTAATAGAATCTGTGAGTTTGCGGAAGATACACTTATTGGAAGTACACTATAGTTTTGTTCAACAAATAAAATACATTTTCTCTTTTGTTATGAATCTAACTGAATTGAGCCGTAGGTTAACCGAAATTTCAAGGCTGTCAAACTCAAAAGATTGCTATGTTTTCCTTGTTCAAGTCGGGTAGAAAGCTTTTGGTGTTCAGCAGCTTGGTTATAGTTGCAGTTGCAGATTGGTTAAAAATAGGGTAAAGAACGTCAACGTCAATCCCTGTGGTCTTTCGGTAGATAAACATGACAAGTTGACAAGGTATCAACTCGAGAATTAGAAATGAAATAACTTAGAACTTAGAATTAGAATTTTTTGGTAAATATTGTTTAAAATGTGAAGATTTTTAATGGAATGATAATTTTGTTTTATTACAGAGTGGTGAATATCACAGTTCATTGTTAGAGCTGTTATAAAAGAACGAGATCCAGGGAAAGGATGGAGGATGATAGCGTTCGTCACATAGTTAGAGTGTACGTTGGAGCACTGTCACAAGAATATGAAGCCCTTTCGGTGGAAGCGAGCAAACATACGACTGCTGAAGAGATTGTTTCCTGTATTGTTCAGAAACTTGGTTTCAAAAATGCTTTGGAGTATGAGTTGGCGGAAGTTATCGAGAATTCTACTGGACAGGAATGCAAGGAGAGGCGAATCGGACCATACGAGTCGCCAGTGGCACTCAAACTTCTGTGGCCGAAGACGTCTGAAGCAGCAGATACCGTTTTATTTTCTGGTCCAACATCCTCTAGAAGTGCTTCTAGTAGCAGTTTCTCAAGTTTCAACAATGGGGCTGAGCAATATCGGTTCTGTCTCCGGGAGAAACTGTCCGATTCTTTGTGGTCGGAAAATTTTGCAATGGATCCTCAAATTTTACGAGATTATTTTTATCGGTTCCTGTACCAGCCGAAAGATAAGGAATATCCTGACTTGTGCCAGCTTCCAGATTTAAATGAACAAACATTACTAGATAATTTAAAGTCGAGATTTAATGCTGGGCACATCTACTCATATGTGGGGTCAATATTGATAGCCATTAATCCATTTAAGTTTCATCCTATCTATAATCCTAAGTATGTTAAGCTGTATCAAAATCGGAGACGCGAGGAGCTTCCTCCTCATATTTTTGCCATAGCCGACTCTGCATATTATGCTATGCTCAAAGAAAAAAGAAATCAGTGCATTGTGATAAGTGGAGAAAGTGGCAGTGGTAAAACGGAAAGTACGAACTTTCTTCTTCATCATTTAACTGCCCTCAGTCAAAAGGGAGCTCATGGAAGTGGCGTGGAACAAACTATTCTCAGTGCTGGACCTGTGCTTGAGGTAATTACAGTTATATTTAACACTTCCTGCAATTGCATCTGTGATTAATTGTACCGTAATTTTAGTTTTCACTAGCTAAGCAGTATTTAATATAGAATGGATTTAAATATGGATTTTAGAACGAACCAATACTTTTATTGAGTTGTAATACGATGATAATTCTTTGCGTGGTAAAGTAGAAGCGAGGTGTGTTTAGTTAAGATTCACAGACATTTAAGCTTTAGACAACCTAAAAAAGCGTAGCGTAAATATAGTTCACTTGTGTGTGATACACACTTACGCATGTACTACACTTCACGATGTATTTTTATCATTTACTCTAGAAAAATGCAGAAAGAACATTTAGCTTAGTTTGATGAATAAATGGACACTATAATTAAAATCAATCAAAATTTAATTTGCATGGGTAATTAAAAAATTTCAGGCGTTTGGAAATGCCAAGACCGCTCACAACAATAACTCAAGTCGGTTCGGGAAATTCATCCAAGTCAATTACAAAGAAAATGGAATGGTTCATGGGTACGCCATTTAGTTATGTTACTCAATATGTATTTGCACAAGTACATTTTTACATGAAATGCTTTCTTTTCTTTAACAGAGCAATAGTTCAAAAGTACCTGCTGGAGAAGTCTCGTATTTGCTGTCAAGCAAAGAAGGAACGAAATTACCATGTTTTCTATTATTTACTCGCTGGTGCCAACGATTTAGAAAAAGAAATACTCAATTTACTTTCCCCTCATAAGTATCATTATCTAAACCAGGTAATATTGTCTATTTTAAAGTTCTTAAATGAATCAGGACGCTTGACGTCTTAACTAAAAGTTACTGTAATATCAAATTTGTTTAACGCAGAGCGGTTGCTCAACTTTGGAAGGAGTCGATGAAAGTTATGAGTTTTCTCGATTAAAGCAATCTATGGAGATGGTGGGGTTCGGACCTGATAAGCAGCGAAAGCTTTTTTCTGTTCTGTCTGCCGTTTTACTTATTGGTAACTAGCAAACCTAATGAACCCCATTTTGTATCCATTAATGTATAGACTTAATAATAAAAAATTACGTGCCGTAGGAAATGTCGAGTTTCTACCAAAGAAGTCATCCTACCACCATGATGAGTCTGTTCTGGTCAAAAATCCTGAAATTGTACGGCTGATCTCTGGCTTATTGCGAGTTACTGAAGAAACACTTATCGCTGCGCTTACGTCCAAGAGGGCTCGAGTTTCAGGAGAAATGCTAGTCATTAGTTACCGAATGCCCGAGGTAGCCATGTACTGTTGACTGTTTTATTTTAATATATGGGTTTAGACGGAAATGAGTGACTAATTCTGCAATTGTTTCTCAATTTCGTAGGCTATAGCCGCCAGGGATGCAATGGCCAAGTGTTTGTATGGTGCTTTATTTGATTGGATTGTGCTACAAGTGAATCATGCTTTATTAAGCAAAAAAGATGTCCATGGATGCGAATACCTAGGAAAATCTATAGGTGTCTTAGACATATTTGGCTTCGAAGACTTCGGTGACTGTAATAGGTAATGAATCAAAAAGTTTAAACGGGTTTAAAAACTAATTCATCCTTACTTTATGCTTTTATACTTAAATCTTTTATTTCTATATTCTTCAGCTTTGAGCAGTTCTGTATCAACTACGCCAACGAGCAGTTGCAACACTACTTCAACCAGCATGTCTTCAAATACGAGCAAGAAGAGTACAAGAAAGAGGGTATTTTATGGACTGATATAGATTTTATGGATAACACCCCTTGCCTTAGCCTTGTTGAAAGTAGACCTAACGGATTGATTTGTATACTGGATGATCAGTGCAAGTGAGTATTACGCAATGATCGGTGGTGGTGGTGAGTAATGTTATGCTTTTTGATCTTCGGATGAAAATGTGCTGTATAATTTCCTTCAGTTTTCCTGGAGCTACGAATGAAACCCTGCTGCAGAAATTCAATACAGTTCACAAAGACAGTGAATTTTACTTGATTCCACAAAAACGAGAAGCAGCTTTCGTCATCCGCCACTATGCAGGAAAAGTGAAATATCAGGTATTCAATCACACTAAAGATACGGTTAAATATCGAATGAACCAGTAAAATATTAATGAACTGTTTGTTTATGCTACAGGTTGGAGATTTTCGTGAAAAGAATATGGATCTTATGCGTCATGATATAGTCAGCGTTGTTAAGAATAGCAGTATGGCGTTTGTTCGAGAGCTGGTTGGAATCGATCCCGTAGCGGTTTTTCGGTGGGCGATTGTTAGAGCGTTCTTCAGAGCATATTTTGCATTTAACGAAGCTGGAAATCGTCAGCGTGTATTCAGAGGTACTTTTTTACATTATGTTATTTTAGAGATTGACATGTCAGTACTACAAATTTAGTAATGAGTAATCTTGAATTTTCAGCCAAGAGTGCTTTAAGTAGAGCTTTTTCAAATCCAGGACGTCGCAGATCATCGAACGATCAATTGATAAAGTAAGTCATTCTTAACTAAATTGTTCAGTTTCAATCAATTCTTTTAAAGTCTAAAATATAAATCATAAAATTATTTTTATAAAACGAAAAATATTGTTAAAATTTTTTTACTTCCTTCTTTTAAAGACTTCCACTTTTATTTTATATTTTACTATTTCAATGAATAAGATGTCAAAATCAAAATATCTTACTGCCTTTTAATTCTTGTAATATTTTAAATTCGCAACTTATGCAGCCTGCTTGTGACTATATCTTCTGTAAATTTGCGTGTAAATCGTATCGCGTAAGTATTTAACCTTTTGTAAATTAAAGATTATACCTCCACGGTTTTACTGTCTTTCACAATGTTTAGTAGCTGATTCTATCTTCCATTAAAAAAAAAGAATGTGGTTACTATAATTTTGGGCTGCCTTCCTGTTTTTTAGGATTATGCTTTAAATATGTATTTTTGCTGGCTTTAAATTAGTGGGAGCAGTTCTTTCGACTTGTCAGAAAGTTATAATAACTGTTCTGATTTCGAAGACTTTCACGACTGCTTTAGCGAAGATCCCAGACAATATTGTTTTCCTGAGTTTGACGTGGACTTAAACGACGTAGTTAAAGATGACCATAAGTACGTTTAATTTATAAGTTTTTATGTGTGAAATTCCCTTTTAAAATCGAGTGACCTGGAGTGGAAAGTGTTAGCCTGACTTCAACGTTTTAGTACCTAATAAATAACATTTTATTTTACAATCTCCTATTGCTAAAAATATTTCGGGTTTGAAATTGGGATGTCAATATTAAATTAACCATATTTTCGATAACTGACTTTTCTATCTAATGTCCTACTTTTGCTGTTCAATCTTCGCTGTATTGGATTTTTTCGCTAAGTTATTTTATGCATGTACATAACTTATTTAATTTTGAATGATTGTGTAAGCAATAACGCATGGTTAACAAAATCAGTTTTTTTTATAAATTTCAAGTATCTACGATTTAAATGATGAATACTATTTTTGGGCTCATAGGAAAAATCGTTCATTTCGTCCTCAAAACTTCGTGCCGAGGGGGATGAAAAATTTGCACAGTGTTAAAAGTCTCGCTAGTCAAACTGCTACAATAGGCGTTTCCAATAAAAGTTACAATCCAAGAAAACAACCTGTGTCAGTCTCCCAGCAGTTTCAGCAATCTTTAAACTTATTAATGATAACACTCAATCAGGCGAATCCATTTTTTATTCGGTGCATTAAGTCAAATGCTGAAAAGGTAAATTTTATTTCACTTTCGAAACAGTCCAGTCTTCAGGTTCTATATTCAATTGTTTTGATTTGCAGATTTCAAATTTTTTCGATGACGAAACGGTTCAGCGACAGTTAAGGTATACGGGAATGTTGGAGACAGTAAGAATAAGGCAAGCTGGGTACAACGTTAGACTTTCTTATGACGAGTTTCGGTACCTGTATCGAATCCTTTTACCTGCCGGTCTGAAAAGGTGAGAATAATAGAAAAAAATTACTAAATGCATTCTAAAGAAACAATGCTTCCTGTTTGTCAATGTACTTTAATAGTTTTATTGTACATTTTAGCGATACAAATGATGTCAAAAACTTCCTAACATCTCTTCGATTAAATCCTTCCAACTACCAGTTAGGCAATAGTAAAATATTTTTCAGAGAGTCTGAAAAAATAAAGTTGGACTACTTCTTGCATCAGCAAATTATGAATAGTATAGTAAAAATTCAGCGATGGTATAGAGTCGTGATAGAAAGACGTCAGTTTTTAAGAATTCAAGAGGCTGTGATTAAACTTCAGGTAAGGCAGTCAGTCAAACTTAATTTCTATCATTACGTTGCTTCGTAATTATTTATCATGTTTTCCTTTATATTTTCAGTCATATATTAGAATGTTTCTTGCTCAAAAATTTGTCGCTAATTTGAGAATGCGCAACCTTGCTGCAACGTACATTCAGAAAATATGGCGTGGATATAAAAGTCGTCAGTCGTATCAAAACTTTAAAAGTAGTTGTGTCGAATTCCAATCTCGAGTTAGGGGTAATATTGCAAGACTGAATTACCAACAAAAGTTGAAGGAACAGCGTAATTTATTGAAACAACGAGACGTAAGGCATTCTTTTATTTAATAAAACACATTTAAAATGCAATGTAGTGTTTAAACAACGTAATTGCTACTTCAGAAACTTCAATCTATGATCCGTCCGAGAGTTGATGGAGATTCTCATTCAGGACAGTCGACAGATGAAGCATTTCTTTCAAAAGGGTCTAGTCAAGAAGAGCTGGACAATAACCAACTTGGTGATGTTGGCGATTCTGATGCGTAAGATTGTATTTTATCATCTGTCAGTAATTTAATTTCACTACTGGCAAAAGCAGATTAATTGAAAATTATAATATGATTATAAATATAAATGTAATATAATATAATTAATGCTTATAGTAACATTAACTACGATAATAATTAATTATTACAGAAGTAGCGGAGTACATGAAGATAGTGAAACCGAGTCCCAGCCTGCCTTTTTGCACAAAGCGTCTACTTCTTCCTTTCACCATTCTATGGTCCCTAGGTAGAAAGAAGTTTTAAAAATTGGGCATCTAGCTATTCCAAGTGTAAATAACGAGTACTATGAATTGCTGATTTTTAGCGGTGATCCTAGTCATAGTCAGATCTCAGTTGTAAAGGAAAGGAGTAATCGTAAAATGTCCTTGAAGTCACGGAAAGAAAAGGGGGTCGGAAAGTATGTTGAAGATGGCGAAGGATTAAAAAGCTATGCAACAAAAGATACAGGTACTTGTAAAAAGTAAATTTTTCCACTTGGTGACTTTTTTTGATATCGAATTCATTGTAGATTTAGTCCATTCTGAAGACGATAAAAATCTTCAGTTCATAGCAAGTCGAAATCCGTTTCAAAAAGCCAAGAAACATTTAAAAACCATTATAGGTATGAATTGTGATTCATAAAAATTCATGAGGGCATATCTTCGTTTGTGCTGATTTTTTAAATCATACTTACGTATTTTCTAGGAGGTGGAAGTAAATGTAAATTGGAAAAGTTCGAAGCTGTCTTGCTGGATAGTGAAAGTGAAACTGAAGACACTGGAAATCTAACAACTAATTCTACATCCTCCTCTACACCATCGACAGTGACTTTTGACACCAAAGAACCTGCGCTGACTCTTGGAATGGAGAAAATGAAGGTTTCACGGAGTAACGATGCATCTTCTTCTCACCATCTTTCCCACTTGCAAGGCAAAGCATCTCGCCAATCAATTAAATCTAGTTCTAAAGAAACAAATTTAGTTACTCGAGTCGCATCTGAAGGATGGATTCCAACAAACCTTTCCCTCATCGAAAATTCAAGAAGACAATCGAATGAAGAAAGGAGTTTAAAACCTCATGTTTCTATTGATCCAGTTCATAATTATAACCGTGACTCAGTATTTACCGGAGACTATTCAAGCCATCCAGATATGAATCGTCTTCTTTCCAATAGTAGCTTACAACCTGGAAAAGTAAAACCTGAATACGAAGGAAAGCTGAAATCTTCAAGTACATCCGGCATTTCATATGACTTTAAGCCTCGCTTGAAGCGAACTGGTGAAACTTCCAGAGTTTCGTCTGTTGACATGGGTGGTAATTACAAGGCATCTTCTGTCACAAGGTAATTGATTTATTGTACACTAGGACGAATTATATTGTTACTTAGGACAAGGAGTTGACTCTTTTTTACCTACATATTTCCCTGTTACAGTGTTCCGATGATATATGGTCACAAACACATAGAAGAAGAAGAAGCTCCTAATAAAGCAAATCGCACAAGATCCATTCCTAATTTTGGTAACGGTAGAGAAGTAAGAAGAACGAGGTCGGTATCCGAAACCAGGCAGCCCGTAGGAGCGCGTCGTGAAGGAATGATCGACATTACCCCGTCCCCTTACGAAAGCGAAATCAGTATTGGTAGTGATGAAGTATCCATAATTCCAGGCGGCTCAAGGGTTACTGGATACCATACACTCGATAAGATAACGAAGTATCATCGTGGCGATGTCTGCTGTGCATGCAGGAAGAACTTGCATGCTTTTTTCAACCCGGGTGCAAAGTGTTCCGTCTGTGACGCTATGTTCCACTCTAAATGTGTTCAAAATGGAATTGTCAATGATATTCCGTGTAGAAATACGACAAACGTACTTGATAGAAAAGACAATCTTCTGGCTGTTGAAAAGAGTCCCAGTACAATGGGCAGGAGAAAGTCTCGGAAACCTAACAAACCTTTATTAGAAAAAGCTGGGAAGTTTAGCTTGACAGGAACGTCGGAGTTTACGGACAGAACTGATCAAATAATATCGGGAGTTAAAGAGTTGCAGTTGATGCAAGAGTTTATTTCTCGAAAGGTGCTTTTTACATGTTAATATTGATCTTTCCACTGCATAATTAGTTTATTAATAATTGTTTATTTTGTTATTAGATATTCCTGGTTCGAACCAAAGAATCGGGAAAAGAAAATGCTGTGGACAGAGTTTTTCAGCAAGCGTTGAGGGAATTTAAAGAAAGTCTCGTGTCAACTTACAGTGTCGCCAATAAACAAGGGAACAGCAAGCCTTTAAACATTCGATATAAGGATCTCATTGCAAATTTCGCTAATATAATGGAAACAGTATGCAAGCATGAAGGAACCGGTGATGAATTCCCTACTACAATGGGAGTGAATGCCTTTCGTGGATTTTTGAATGAGTTTATGAACTCATGTCGTACGGATGAAAAGCCAAAACCCTCTAAAGCCCGAAAAGAAAGACGAAAGGAAAAGGGTGGAAAACGGCCAAAATTGGAGGAAAACATAACTCATTTAGGTCATTCGTTTGTGACAATGGTTATCAATATACCAACCGTGTGTGAAGTCTGCTCATCCTTCATAATGTGGCCGATTGAGCGTGGAGTCGTTTGTCAGAGTAAGAATTAAAACGATAGAATACATTTTTTAAAGCTTAATAAACTATCTGAATTTTTTTTCCGTAGAATGTAAGCTAGCTTGTCATAAAAAGTGTCATCCTAAAATTCAAAACTGCTGCAATGAAGGACAAGCTCGAAGTAGTAGTACCGGCGGATCAGATGGGGGAGTTTTTGGAGCAACATTATCCAGCTTAATTTCAGAGAGCGGAGGTGTGCCTTCAGTGGTTGAACAATTAGTAACGGCTATAGAACTCTTTGGACTGCGAATGGAGGGGCTCTATAGAAAGTCAGGTACGTATGGTTGCTGAAGCTATAAAATGTAGATTTTTACATTTATTGAAATTATGTACCTTTATATAATAATACAGGGGTAAGCTCTAAAGTTCGTGAACTGAAGCAAGAAATCGATGAAGGAAAGTCCATTGATTTTGAGCTGTATCCTGTACATGTTCTTACATCAGTATTCAAGAGCTTTCTTCGGGAAATGCCAGAGCCGCTTCTTACTTTTGAACTTTACGACGAGTTTCTACGAGCGGCTGACTTAACTCAGCAAGAAGACCGTGTGCTTACTATTTTTTCACTGCTGAAGAAACTTCCTAAACCTAATTTTGATCTCATGGAGCGACTTGTCTTTCATCTTGCCAGGTATTAATTTAAGAAATCTGTAAACTTTTTTGATAATGATCGGTTTTATATTAAATATTTGTTTGTCACAGAGTGTCCCTGTACGAGGAGAAAAACCGTATGAATGCCAACTCTTTAGCAATAGTGTTTGCTCCATGTATTCTTCGAACAAATAAGAACAGACAAGTTCAAGAGTCATTGAACGATATTGGAAGGCAAACGATGTGCATTGAAACTATAGTTCTTTCTCAGCTTAAGAAAATTCGAGAAACACTTAATAATATCGAATCGGTTGACTTAGCCGCCCACTCATTCGCTTTGAGGTTAAACTCGATTCGAAGTTCTAAGGTAAGATATGTTTATTTCATCTTTTATATACCTTTTGAGGCTTATTTATATGAAGCATTAAATATGAGTGACATTGAAACCTTAGATTAAATCACCCGTGCGTGCTAAGAAAGACACACGAGGAAGTACAGGGTCTCTCAGTGAAGGAAGCTGTGACGCTAAATACGTGAATGAGTCGTCACCACCAGATTCAATGAGTGCCGAAGAAGAAGAGGAATATCTCACTCGTCATATTGAGCATCTTCAAAATGTAAGGAATAATATTTTTCTATCCATGCTAGTTTTTATGATTTACTAGACACAAATACGAATTGCATTGATGTTTTCCAGGAAAAAGCCATGCTTACTTCAGTATTGCCATCTTTATCCCGTACGCCATCGGATGAAGATATGTTGTCCACAGACCCTGAAGTAGATAGTCCTGGTGGTAGCGTGGACGATTTGCACAGAGAAGCAGTTACACCCTCACCAAGACAAGGACGAGCTCAATCAATGCAGTTTTCGAAAGGTTACAGCAACAGTGCTTCTTTGAGGCTTCCAGGTAACTTCTTTTTTATTTGTTTTTTGTAGTGCTTTTTCCCCAATGGATTATAAGAATATTTTACATCATGTTTTTCTCCTGTAGGAACTTCAGTACTACTATCAAGTTTAGTGAAAAATAAAGGCCCAGTCAGAAAGCCTCCATCACGGTTTGTAAGAAAAATGGGATCCATCGATTTTGGTGAGTCGGAAATGGAAAACGTTAAAGATGAAGACGACAGTGTTTTATCTGTCAATCAGGGTAATGACGAAGAAGCTATTATGGTTTAGAAAGATATCACCAATTCTTATGACAGGTAGGGGAAAGGGACTAATATGAAGAATTCCTACTGACGTGGGTTGAGTCAAGAGACTTGCTGCAGGCGTCCGAAGTGTACAAATCTATATTGTTTTATATTAGGTACCAATCGTAATAGGTGCATAGATTGAATAGTCAATCGATGCATAGGAAGTCTCTTATAGCTTTCATATAAATTATAGATTAGTTGTAGAAGTTACGTCCGTTTTTAACAAAGGATAACCTGATTTTCCTGGGAACTGAGGTTTTATCCCTAAAGAATCAGTCTTGTTTGTCTTTTAATTACTGAAGTCACAAAACTGCTGGAGCTTGAGTTGAATGACTTGTGGAGTAATGCATATTGCTTTATAAGTTTAGACAAGGCAAACAGAGATGTCTTGCAGAGTTGCAGACAGAATGGTCAAAGTTACTTGACCGTTTTGCAACCTATCTCATATAGGTTATATAACAGTATTTATGAGCACGCAAGGTGTAACTAGTGTTACACCTTGCAGAAGTTGTCTTACTGTACCTAATTGTAGATTCTGTGCCAAAACTTAAAGGGTAAAAGATTAAATTGTAAGACCCATTTAGAGACTTACATAGCACGAATCTTCTCTAAACAATGCTGGCATGGTCGTCAGGGTCGGACAGAGTGAACTCAAGTCTCTGAAAAACTAGTTTTAAGTACCTCTACGTTTTGTCCTTATCTCTTGCCTGCCTAGTACATTACATTACTATTATCCTAAGAACCAAAATCACTGATCTCTTCCTTTTAGTATTATATTGAAGTTTCAAGTTGGTGGTTTTTTGAATGATCGCAATTCAGCAGTGAACGAAGAATGACAATTTTTTCCAGTTTGTTTTACAACTATTATCTAGTTAATCCTTGTAGAAAATTACAACATCTTATCATTTATGGTTATGTAAGTATGGAAATATGTTTCCAATGTTCACTCGCTTTGTATTACTTCGTAATATTTTATGCATTCCTTTAAAGTAGTGCATGAATTAATTGACTGTACCTAAATAGTGCCTTAAGGAATACAATCAAACAACCTCTGTTTATTCAATTTAAGTCTAGTGTAAACTGTCTCCACTTTTAGCTGCAAGTAACGTTCAATGTACACAAATAAATACTCTATAAATGTTCTGAAATATTGTTCGGAGAAGCGACCTATAAATAAAACTACCACAAAATTAATATTTCTCACTCTAATGATTGTTACCCTCTACAAGGAGTAGGCATAAATTTTGAGTAGGCCAAAGAAATTATGGAATTTCTGATGTTTAAAAACATTTATTTTATTAAAACTTCGAACGGTAGGGTGTATCATTGCTGTACAGAAAAATGGATGCACATATTACTGGGCCCTGATATTGATATTATTCAGTTAAATTAGGGTTTAAACATTTTCCTTAACGGACGGATTGATAGCCTCCTGGAATACCACTTTTGGACAAAGTGATTTGCCAAAGTTGATACTTCCTAGCTCTAAAGGCTGCAGAAGAGATGGTCAAGTAATAAATCCACATCCGATAAAATTTCTGTCCAGCCTTAGCCTCAAGCTTAGGCCAGTTCTTGACAAAGTTTTCTCTCCAAGCTAGAAGGGTTTTTCTGTAATCTGCTCCAAAGTTGTGCCAATCCTCGAGAACGAAAAGACCATCTATATATTTTGGTATTTCCGTATGGTATGGAAGGATACCATTGGGGAAAATATATTTATGAAACCAAGGCTCAATCAAAGGGACAAACTTATGTGAGACTCCGATAGTATGAAGCAAAAATATTCCATCATCCTTCAAACATCGGTTAGCAACTTCAAAAAATTCCCTATAATTGGATGTCCCAACATGCTCAAACATCCCAACGCTAACGATCCTGTCAAACTTTTCGTCAATATCTCGATAATCAGATAGACGAATGTCCACCTTCAGATCCCCACATCTCTCTCTAGCAAGATTCCCTTGCTCAACGGAAATCGTACATCCGACCATCTCCACTCCGAAGTTCTCAGCCAGATATTTGCACAATGAACCCCAACCACAACCAATGTCAAGAACTTTCATTCCGGGCTTCAGCTTGAGTTTTTGTCCTATCAGTTCCATTTTATGGATTTGTGCTTCGTTAAGGTTTTTAGCGTCTTTCCAGTATCCACAACTGTAGTTCATTGTGGGATCCAAGAAGGACTCAAACAGCTCATTTCCTAAGATTATGTAATATTAAACGAAAATCTGTTATTCTATCTGTGACATTACGCCTAAAATGGTCCCTTTTTTGCATTAATTGTAGACAGTCTTACCCAAGTCATAATGCTTCTCGCCAACCTCCCAAGCCCGTTTCTTTGTCTGCAAATTTACAGCTTTGAAGAGCAAGTAGTTGGTAATTCTATTTACGGGTCCGAGGTATTCCTTAACTAGGTCATTCATGAATCCTTGATATATGAACTCTTCCAAGTCTTCAACGTCCCAAATCCCCTCCATGTAGCACTCTCCAAGACCAAGGGTGGCATTACTCACGACTCGGGTGTAAAACTCTTTCTTGTCCTTAATCTGAGGATCGTGCTTTTTAGGACCGTTCAATTTTATTCCAGCTCGACTAAAAATCTTGTCAAGATGTTGCTCCACAAATTTTTCAGCGACAATTATTCCCTGTTTTTCCACATATTTGTAGGCGTCTATCAAAAAGACGATCAGGTAGTGGACTATGTCATTGACTATTGACATTTTTATAATTCTATGATTTCAGACTGTTCATAAACTTTTCAGAGTTTAATTATTAAAAGTCCATTCCTTTGTGGGACGTTTTGGAAATCTTTCTTAAAGAAATAAGAGGGCAGTTGAAGACGTCCAAGTTGAATAACTCCTAAGAGCTTTAGGGACTAACTGAGCCAATGATTTTTACTTAGTTAATGTTCTGTATTTCAGAGATTGTTCTCACCAGAATGTGTGCAATTATTTTTCCCTGATGTAGCATACCGCATACCTTTAAAGAATTAACTGTCACATTTTTAAAGGTTTGATAATACAGTAAAAAGAGGGTAGTAAAAAATATTTAAGTGCAATGTAATCTTTTGCATTCGAAGCCAAATTCTGCACCAGTATAATAATTAAGTTACCTTTCATTTCCTCTTTCTGCAAAACGACGCAACGAATCATAATGCTTTTGGGATTTCAATTCTTGACATACATAGTAGATATTCGATTTGTTTTTGCGTAGCTTTAATATGGCTAGACTTAATAGCAATAAAACCAATGATGTAGAATAGAGCCGTTTGTAAACGCGAGCGACATACAACATAGAAAGAATGCATGCAAAATGGCCGAGAATGGGACAACTTTAACGTTACCTGCAGTTGCAGTGTAGCTAAGCTAACATGAGGAAATGTTCTTCGATATCGCATCTGCACTTATTTGTACCTCAGGATAAGGTTTTTGAGGTGAGATCTACTAAAAAAGCGACTTGGATACCTACTGACTGTTTACCAAACAATTAACTATAATAGGTCATATGTTAAAATGCCCATTTTGTGTGTGATGAAACTTAATTAACTGGTTCCTTATTCAATACTATTGTAGGCGAACCAATAACTGCAGACTGGTATGGCATAGTATGTCTTGACATCTTATTAAAAAAGGATTCAGTGTAGCTTCATGAGAAATAATTGATTGAGCTTAACTATAAGGACTTGTTTTGAATGAAAAACACTAAATGACCAACCACACAAGACCGTATAGTTTCTTGATAAAAGGTCAGTAATCGGGAACGGGGGAAGAGGATCATTCTACTAGACTACCAAAATCAATAAATGAATTTATTTCAGACTATAAGACGCATAAATTAAAGAATTTTAGAAGGACGTAAATTTATATTAAAATTCACATTTTTCCTGCAGATTCTAAATCACAATTTTAGTTCGACTTATGCAATAAAAAAGTATATAGTTTATCCCTGAATTTCAGCCTCCTGCCCAATAGAAGTCCTTGCCCGTTTAGAATAGAAGGTTTAATCAGTTCATCAGTTTGATAATTGACCATCAATACCTCACTTGGTTTGTATTGTTATAATATGTGGTAACTTTGTTTGATAGATGCAACTTGTACACATTTTAAGTACTTATAGTGACGATACTTTATAGTGAATAAACAGTGCACGATATTACGGTGCAATAGGTTAATGTACCTAAAATCATGATGAAATGCCGTTAATTATTATAAAAAGTATGAGGTAATTCGTCTCTCGACGCTTCATATTTCATTCGACGACGACACGTAATTTCTTGAAAAATACAACTTTCTCTTTGTAGACATGTTGTAAAAATGATATAGACAAGTAAAATATCAGCTATAACTGTGTCATGCATTAAGATGATTGCCTTAACACAGCGGTTGCAGTAGCAGTAGTAGTAGTCGTTTTGTTATCCATAAAACTTCGTTATATTTTGGAAAATACCCTTCGCACGATTCACTTTGAGGTCTTCATTCAGGAAAAGAGCACAAAGTTATAACTTACAAAAAATAGGGTGCACATACGATTTAGAAAAATAAAACTGCCTTTTTCCAATTCTCAATATAAAACGATGTAACCATTTAACGGAAGTAAAAAAACCAGAAGCACTCTAATTTAGCCATGAGGATCTATTCCATTTACAAAAACATTTCTTGACATTTACACCATCCATACATTTCTTGATAATTATGCACAATTTATACACGGCACAACATTTGTTACCTGCAATTAGGTCAACGCTAAACGACTTTGGTTTTGCACGACCTGATCATTGGGATGATCTCACAAGCATTTAACATATCATATCTAAACTAATGGTAGAAAGGCATGGGTGACCTGTGCCGTGGAATGGGAAGTCAAAGCAAATTATTTTATATTGTAGGTTTTCCTTAAATGAAAGAGATATGACTAATTGTTACAGGAATTCATTTGTTGTTAAAATGGTTATGTAGCAAGCAGCGTAGCTAAGCATTTCAAATAGTTCAAGTATACATCTGCCTGTTTTTATTGCAGTGACAACAAATTAAAACCAATCATTCAGCTAATTTAAACCTAGTCAAAGTTCACTAAACTTTAAACGCTTATAAGGCTGACACGCATGAAATACAGTTTAGTATTGAGAGCAAAGTGCTTGCTTATTAATAGTTGCTACAATTATTTAAACAAAAAATGACTATCCATGTCTAAACGTTCCCCCTCCTAGGGTTTTTAATTAAGTGATCCGAGTGAGTCTGCGTCACGGGATCCAGCGACAGAAGATCCAGCGACACGGGGTCCGGCGACACGGGGTCCGGAGCGACAGGAGATCCAATTCAATTAAATTGGAGAAAAGTGTACGATACTTGTAATATGATATTTTATTTAGTGACTCGATGCTTAGAAAATTTAGCATTTTTCAATTCACTGCGGTGGTAGCCTACCTTAACAACAGGAGTATTTGCAGGCAGGCAATCCTAATCTCTGGATTCTTTTACCTCAATGTCAAGTTCATGATAAATAATTTATGACAATAAATAGAAAAT